>CM042176.1:50749618-50762118 GCA_023376005.1 Doryteuthis pealeii
TCCGACCGCCCGAAGACATTTTTAAAAATTTTTGATAGGTAATCAATTTGTATGTCATATAAAAGCTGGCTCTTAGCTTCTGGCTGCTGTTGAAAATTAGCATAAAAATAAAGGGGGAAGTTCAATCTCTCTCTTTACGCTCACAAAAACTAACACATGTAAGGGGTTGTTAATAAAGATATACATAGAAAGGGGGAAAGTGACAGGCAAAATGTGAAGTAAGAGACGGGTCTGTTTTTTACTTAATTGCAAATTACGACTAATTAGAACAAATTAAAGTTATTTTTTTTAAAAACATAACTCAATCCCTGAACTAAGGAATATTTAGCATGTATTTTGTATCATTAAACTTAATAGGAAAAAAGCCTTTAGGAAACAATCATTGATTTACTCAGCTTTAGTATATATATATATATATATATATATATATATATATATATATATATATATATATATATACTAGCAAATATATGCACCCTTCGGGTGCAAGTATTTAGGTTTTGATGTAATAAAATATCATATCAAATTAGAAACTATTTAGAAAATGATAAACTGAGGGGGTATAATCGAAAAATAGAACAGCTTTAAATCTAACTCTTCCATCATTTTCCATCACTCCTGTCTTTCAATTTTCCTAATTTATCTATTTAGTTAGATTATGAATTATTTAATAAAATTACAGTTCTTTCATCTTGTTTATAGATTTCTTTTAAGATTTATCCCCGAGATTTTTGCTCAGATTCGTTAAGAGAAAACCAAACAATTAGAAATCAATAATACTAAGCATATGTTTATTAAAATCAAATTCTTGATATCAATATGCAAATTAGCCTTCTCGTTCACAATGTAAACTGCTATTCTGTTGAATATATAAATATACTTGCATGTTATTAGTATGTAGATCCAACAGTATTTATAAGGTATAACAATTTTATCAATAATTGAGTTTTAAATAAAAATAAATTCATGGTGAATGTGATATCAATAACTAAGGGAATTGTGACTTGAGTAGTGATTTAGTTTCGGTTACAGACAGACAAACACACAATCTCCATTATAATAAGATATACATACAGAGTGTCCAAAAAGTCACTGAGGGAACAGATATCATAAATTTTTGATTATAGAATTATGTAAGATAGGAAATCCATTAGACAATATTCATAGTTTGCCATAAGGTCATGGGTGTAAGATAGGAAATAGACACGTTGAGACGTATTCAAATTTTGGCCGATGCATTTCCCATAGCGCTAATTACTGACTTCTTGGCCACCCTGTATTAGAAAGTGTTATAAGATTATAAAACAAATAAAAATGTACACGCGCACACACACACACACACACATATATATATATATATATATATTATATATATATATATATATATATATAGTGTGTGTGTGTGTGTAAAATGGACGGTGAATCCGACGGTATGTTGAAAAGAGAAATAAAGGAAAGAAAGTATTGAATGGATATATATATATATATATCTTATTATAATGGAGATTGTGGGTTTGTCTGTCTGTAACCGAAACTATGCTACTATACAAATCACAATTCCCTTTGTTATTTATATCACCTTTTCCATGATTTTATTTTTATTTAAACCTCAATTATTAATAAAATTGGTTTACATCATTAAGACTGTTGACCATATCTACATACTAATAACATGTAATTGTATTTATATATACAACAAAATAGCGGTTTACAGTATGAATGGGAAGGCTTATTTGCATATTGATCTTAAAAGTTTGATTTTAATAAATATATGCTTAGTATTATTGATTTCTAATTGTTTGGTTTTATCTTAATGAATATGAGCAAAAATCTCTTCAATAAATCTTAAAAGAAATCCCTTAACAAGAAGAAATAACTGTAATATTATTCTTTACTTCCTATTTTAACTAAATAGTTAAATTAGGAAAATTGAACAATGAAAGACGGGAGTAATGGAAAATGATGGAAGAGTTAGTTTCAAAGTTGTTCTATTTTTCAATCATACCCCCTCTGTTCCAAATCTGTTTATCTACATTCTTATTCAGTTTAATTAGCCTTTCTGATTTAATATGATATTTTATCATATTAAAACTTAAATACTTGCACCCGGAGGGTGCATATATTTGCTAGTATATATAATGTGTGTGTGTGTTCCAATACAAGTTTGATACATAAAGGTCTTTGCTGTTTTTTGTTGATTTTGTACAGTGTGATTCTTTCGTTTGTTGACTGTGTGCAACCTCTTTTGGTTTGTTTGCAGTTTGTGCGTTGGATTGTGTAAACTACTTTTTAGAACAGCAGTGGAGATTTCTATTTATTCTGATTATTTTATAGGGATTGTTGAAGGTGTGGGATTTTGCTTCTATGATTATATTGCATACTCCATATAAAATGCAAACCACTTTGCGGGTCTTTTCATTATAGAATATTTACTTTTGTCTAGTTGGATCTATAACAATCATATATATATATATATATATATATATATATATATATGTGTGTGTGTGTGTGTGGTCACACAGAAGCCTTCACCACTATAAACAAATCACTGTGTGGATGTTCATTGTATGAACACTCATACGTCGATCGACGGAGAGTCCATCATATATATATATAATATATATATATATATATATATATATATGATGGACTCTCCCCATCGATCGACGTATGAGTGTTCATACAATGAACATCCACACAGTGATTTGTTTATAGTGGTGAAGGCTTGTGTTGGACTATCCACACTTTTTGGCACAGTCGATAGGAAAGAATTGGTGCATCAAGGGTTGCCACAAACCCAATCAACGACCGACCTCAGGAATTTTGAATTCAGAGTTATCCCTTTCCTAGACTGGTTACCTACCTAATGCTGCCCTACTATTTAACCCATAGATGGAGGGAGAATATATGGATTCATACCTTTCCCAAGGTTTTTAGCGCTATGTGAAATGCCAACAGCTTCGTCTAGGTATTGAACTCGAATCGACGAGCCCATTTTCCACGACTCTAACCACTAGCCCACGCGCTATATATATATTACTGCATCTGATGGTGAAATTAAAATTCTTGAGTTTTGGAGAGTGTGTAGTGCCAATTCCTTGCCATTATCCCCAGGTCTACTCTGACTCGGAGTGGTAGTACCTGTTAGGTCTCTATGGGACAAATAGATCTGTTTAAAATTTATTCGTATTCGATAGGAATGGTTGATGCCATATAACTAAATTATTTGTATTAAGACTTGTTACTTGATGCTATAATTGTTTACTGAGGATTATCATTATTTACTTGTAACCATATAAAAAAATGAATATTATCAGATACAAGTAATTACTTGAAGCCATATAATAATTAGTATTAGATAGGACTACTTGATATCATATAACTGTGGACAAAAACACTTTTACACAATTACATTATATATATATATATAATATATATATATAGTGTGAGATGGTCACTGTTTCAGCTTTTGCTGGAATGGCGTACCAAAGGCAGTATTATTGGTAGAGTGCTCAATATAAAATCATCATTTTATCCAATCATACATATCCCATGTCTATTGAATTTTCTGAATTTTTTTGAAACTTTTTTCGATTTTCCTTGCATTTGAAACATCTTCACCTGATGATTGCATCGGATGAAACCAATATGGTCGTGAATGTTCCTTTGTCACCTAATAAACAGATATGTAAAACCTTTATATATTTATCTTATTATTATATATATATATATATATATATATATATATATATATATTGAAGTCAGTTAGTCCACTGTTGGTCTGAACAACAGCAACTAGCTAAGCACAACTGAAGCAGTGTCCAAGACAGTTGGTATTTATAGAAATCAAGAATAGTCCATTAATTTGGGTGATTCTATTCCCTGAGTTCTGATTGGCTACTTGGTTTCTATGATATTGTGGAGTTTTATAAATACCCTGTCAGTCTGCAGTAGAATTGCGACAAGAAGGGATTGTATTGAGTTACAACCGCTTGCTGCTGTGTCTTACAAAATTCGACGGTAATTGGAGCTTGATTATTCTTCAATATATATATATATATATATATATATATATATATATATATATTTACCAATCACTCCATATGAGCAGGATGCGACACACGGTCAATATCTTAAGCAGAGTTTAACCGGTTTGAATTCAGAGTTTTCGTTCTTCTAGACTGGTTGACTAGCCAAGGTTAAAGAGCTCAGTCTGCCCTGCTATTTACGCATGGCTGGAGGGAGAATTAGATCCATGCCCTTCACAATGGTATTTGTGTTATTTATTTGGAATGCAAACAAACTCATCCCAGATTTCGAACTCGTGTCGATGAGTCAATTTCCTAGGGCTCTAACCATTACACCACGCGCCAAGTATATATATACAATACACAAATATAAACACACACACACACACACACACACATATATATATATATATATATATATATATATATATATATATATATATATGTATGTTTATTTTGTTTAGTTTTTCTTTTACTTATTGGCCTATACCAGCTCGGTGGAACCTGTGATGACATACGACAGAAGGGAAAGCCTGTCAACTGCTTCGTTTTAAATGAGACGTTATTGACGCAATGCGCATCAAAAGAATTCACTGTCTTTTCACTGCCTTTGCCTGACCATCTGTTATTTCTCTCTCTCTCTCTCTCTCTCTCTCTCTCTCTCTCTCTCTCTCTCTCTCTCTCTTCTTTTCTTCTTGCAATTTTATTCTCTCTCGCTCTTCTTCTTCATCTTTTCTTCTTGCAATTTTAATCTCTCTCTCTTCTATTTCTCTCTCTTCTAGCAGATGTATATGCTCTCTCTCTCTCTCTCTCTCTCTCTCTCTCTCACTCATCTGTCCTTTTCTAGCTGTTTTATCTCTCTGTCCTCTTTTCCTTTGTCTTTTTTCTAGCTGTTATTCTCTCTCTCTCTCTCTCTCTCTCTCTCTCTCTCTCTCTCTCTCTCTCTCTCTCTCTCTCTCTCTCTCATACATATATAGAATTTTTCTCTTTACATTTTTTTTCCTTTTTCTTTTTATTTTCACTCTACTTTTATATTTTTCTTCTTTTATCCCCCCCCTCTCTCTCTTCATTTCTCTATTCCTCTCTCCCTCTCTCTCTTCTCTCTCTCTCTCTCTCTCTCTCTCTCTCTCTCTCTCACTCTCTCTCTCTCTCTCTCTCTCTCTCTCTCTCTCTCTCTCTCTCTCTCTCTCTCTCTCTCTCTCTCTCTCTCTCTCTCTCTCTTTCTCTCTCTTTCTCTTCTCTCTCTTCTCTCTCTCTCTCTCTCTCTCTCTCTCTTCTCTCTCTCTCTCTCTCTCTCTTCTCTCTCTCTCTCTCTCTCTCTCTCTCTCTTTCTCTCTCTCTCTCTCTCTCTCTCTCTCTCAAATCGACTAACTTCACTTTACTCTTGCTATCAACACAAAATACTACAACATCTGCTGCATAGCTTTCTTTTTCTGAACTTCTAAGACTAGGTCCACTCTGACCTGGAGTGGTATTACCTATTAGGGTACTATCTATAGGCTAAATAGAAAAAAAAGTGAGTTTAAAAAATTTTTTTTTTTTTAAATAAGTTCCCATCAAGAATGAATAAAACAAAATGTCTTCGGCATAAAATAACCCAACAAGGATTGTCATGCCGTAAAACCCAACCAACCAACCAACCAACCAACAAGAATGAATAAAACAAAATGTCTTCGCATAAAATAACCCAACGGGGATTGTCATGCCGTAAAATTCAACCAACCAACTAACCAACCAACAAGAATGAATAAAACAAAATGTCTTCGGCATAAAATAACCCAACAGAGGTTGACATGCCGTAAAAATCCAACCACCCAACCAACTACATTGTTTTTTTTAATTTCTGAGATGATCCCATCTATGGGACCATATGATCTTTAGGCACCCCTTTTGCTTTGCTGATTCATAAGTACATTTTTTTTATTCACTTTTTAGAACATTTTTAAAACTTATTTTCTCTTATTTAACTTATAGATGGGACTATATGACCTTTAGGCACCCCTTTTGCTTTGCTGATTCCTAAGTACATTTTTTATTTACACCGTCAACATCCGGTTGTTTGTTAACAGACGATTTTAGGGGTTTTTTAAATGATAAAACTAACCCGTAACCCTAACCCCTAATAAACAACCGGATGTTGACGGTGTAAATGAAAAAATGTACTTATGAATCAGCAAAGCAAAAGGGGTGCCTAAAGGTCATATGGTCCCATCTATGAGTTAAATAGGAGAAAATGAGTTTTAAAAATGTCCTAAAAAGAAAGTGAATTAAAAAAAAAAAATAAGTACCCATCAAGAAACAAAACGTCTTCAGCATAAAATGATCCAATGGGTTAATATGCCTTAAAATCCATCCATCCTCAGATAAGTATTTACATTATTCCATATATTATTCAGACTATTATCTCTATCTTTGTTGTTTGTTTTGTGGATTTTAATGAAAACTTTTCGAATATTATACAGTATATTCTTGTTTATTGAAATTCCAAGTTCCCGATTCATACGTATGTGTGTATGTATTTCTCTCATATACATAGATGAACCTACCCAGCATCTTAGATCGATATATACGCGAGATATCTATTAATAATGGAGATTAGGTTTCTATTTGCCTGTAACCGAAACTACGTCACTGCTTACATCACTGTCACTTCAGGAATTAAGTAAGTTAATCAATGAGTATTTAATTTACTGTCAAGATCATTAATACATAGAATAAATATTATTTATTAACGAGGTCTCTATATAAATCTTATTAGTTATAATTATCTTATGTTATTAGTGTGTTTTGAATCCTCTAATGTGTCTTATAATGAAATAAAGGTTTATATAATATATGGTATGGTTAATTTGCATACTGGTTTTTAACAAAACCAGCTTTAATAAATAATTACTTAGTGTTATTAAACTCTAACATTATTGTTTTATTCTCAAGCGTATTAAAACCAATCATATGAGTAGCAATGGTAACTAATCTGCCTTATGTCTTACCAGTGGGGGAACCTCCCGTGGTGTAATCGTTAGCAATCTATACTCGCAGACGAAGTCTGTGACTTCGATTCTCACTGTGCGTCTCTTACTTCTGACATTGTGCCACTTTTAAGCCAAACTTGATAAATAGCTAAGAGCCCCTCATGTGGTGTAATGGTTAGCAAGCTGGATTTGCAGACGATTGAAACTGCAATGAGACCCTCTATCAAATCTACGAACGTGTTGACTGGTCCTTCCACTTGACAACAACCTTGTCTGATTGTATCCCTTTTAAGGACACAACAAAAAAATATATATTAATTATCAACTAGGTCTTTATAAAAGTCTGTGTTAGATTTGCCTCAAAACTACCCCCTGTTATTATTGCGTTTAAAATCCTGCAATGTGTCTTATATATCACTAAGAAATAAAGGTATACATATTATATGGTGTGGTTAATTTGCATACAGATTTTAACAAAAAATTACTTGGAGTTATTGATCTTTAATATCACTGTTTTATTCTCCAACGTATTAAAATCAATCTTATGAAGGTTTTCATATTGAAACCAATTAAAATATAATTAAAATCAGTGTAATATTTTTTTTTATATGCGTACTTATTTAATTTCGTTAGTCTTTCTAATGTAATATATTCCATTACATTAAAACTTAAACATTTTACGCCCGAGGGGGCACATATTCTTGCAAGTATATTTAATTATTGTCCAAAACTTAAACGTCAACTTCTACGTAAGGTGTGTAATTATCGCCCCCCTCTCCAAATTCAGGGCCAACCTATATACGAAATGTATAATAAAGTATTGATTTGTTAGTTTCAAATTGTATCAACCCTTGTAACAACATTAAATAAATTGAAATTTGTGGTGTTGAATAATTTTATTAACGGTCGTTCGAAAAGAGTTAAAATAACTAGACTGTGGAACGGACCGATTTATTGCAATGGCATGTCAACCCGTCTAGGGTTATTTCATGCTCGCATGTTAGGAAATCGTGTTTATTGTACATTTATATTTACATTTTGTTTAGTTGTTTCTTAAGACAATTTTTTTTAATTTTTAGTTAATTTATTGATTTTAACGGCTAGTAAACCCGTCTAGTTGGACACAAGGTGCAACGGATATAACAGTAGAGTTAATACATTTCTAAATGACAATCATAGGTTGGATGGTTTGGTTTGTTTTACGGCATATCTACCTTGGCGGGTCATTTAATGCCGACAAAGTTGTCAAATAAATTCATTCTTAATGCATAATACAATTTTGATTATCAACTCACGTTTTTCTATTTAACCCTTAGATGGGACCCTAACAGGTACTACCACCCTGGGTCAGAGTGGATCAGGGAGCAATGGTGATGAAGGGGTGCTCCACATTCCCCAAGCCTCCAAACTGGAACCTCACCATCAGATAGTTTAACGTCATTTCCATGACATGTAGACCCTCAGTCACCGTCTCCTAGCACCCATATGATAAAAAGGGCTTGGGCTTGTCATAAGGGCAGTAGGGTTGGGAGCTAGGGCTTGACATGACCAGCCGATTGATCGGAGGGGGCCTCTCCGACCGCCCGTCTAGCCCAAGATTGGGCCAAAGTGGAGTATTGCATGTCATGAACTGCTCATCCACCTGGGCTCTATCCTTAAGCATCACGGGTCGCCACCCACGGCTAACAGGTGGCCCCAATGGGGGAGTCTTACCCCTCTGCAGAGGTGCAGTCGGTACATTCTAACGCCCCAGCCGACAGGGTGGTCTAGACTGGAGGTTCAATATTGCCAAGGGCGATAACAACACAGCTTAACATACTTAGCTTAAACATTGGTTATGGTTAACGAAAAACGAAAACAGTCTACCCCCGTGGATTAAATAAAGGATTCGGTTCGAATGTTCCGTGAAGGCTCCCGATTACGACCAAAAGTTTCCTGAATTCGAAGAAAAACATTTGAAGAGGGAAGGGGGGCACATGACTGAAACGTTGTATATATGACAATAATGATGAGGCCAATAGTCCGAAAAATCCAAATAACACAAATTATCAAGCCTCATCTAAAAAATTCCAACAAATATTTTTCCTTCATTTATTCATTATATATATATATATATATATATATATATATATATATATATAAAAGCAAACTGATAATAAAGTTAACCAAACAAGATGGATTAAGACTAACTCAAGAACACATCGACTTATACACGGAATATAACGATTTTTTTTTTCTTTAAAAAAATTTAGAGCCGACATTTACTCGAGATATATCGATTTTTTTGTCTCGAAAATTGAGAATAGACCCATACAGGAGAAGCATCGATTTCTGTGTATCAAAAATTTAGGATCGACCAATACACGAGATTTATCGATTTCCCAGTATAAGAAAAATTAAGTGTAGATCTCTACGCGAGGCGTACCGTGAATAAAAGATTTCGCAAACATTATGGACCGACTGAAAAGTTCATGGGCTGACCAAGATCCTATCGTAGTGTAAGGGTTAGCAAGCTTGACTCGTCAGATCCATTACTATTGAATAGCGAGTTCGATCCTCGCTGGATGCTCCATACTTGCGATCTTGTGTCACATCCTACTTGTGGGTAAACAAGTGCGCCCCATCGTGGTGTAATGGTTAGCAAGCTGGTCTCGCGGGTCCATTACTGAATAGTGAGTTCGATCCTCGCTGGATGCCCCATACTTGCGATCTTGTGTCACATCCTACTTGTGGGTAAACAAGTGCACCCCATCGTGGTGTAATGGTTAGCAAGCTGGTCTCGCGGGTCCATTACTATTGAATAGTGAGTTCGATCCTAGCTTGATGCCCCATCTTGTATCACATACTACTTGTGGTCTAAAAAAGGCGTCGCAGCGTGGTGTAAGGGTTAGCAAGCTAGTCTCGCAGATCCGTAACTTCTGAATAGTGAATTCGATCCTCGCTGGATGCCCCATACGTTTGTGTCCTTGTGTCACATCCTACCCACAGTGAATGTGTTGGATAAAAAATAGTGTCCCATCGTGGTGTAATGGTTAGCAAGCTACTTTCACAGATCCGTTACTTCTGAATAGTGAGTTCGATTGAATATGGATGCCCTATATTTGCGACCTTGTGTCACATCCCACCTGCGGTGAATGGGTTGGGTTATCAAGATTTACTCACCAGATCCATTACTACTGAATAGTGAGTTCGGTCCTCACTGAGTGCCCCATACTTGCGAACTTGTGTCACATCCTATCCGTAGTGAACAGTTTTGGTTAATACCCACTCTCGTGGAATGTGACCAATTGAGGTTTATTTTTCAACATATTCCTCTTTGTGCTCTATACACTTCTTACCATCGGTGTTGCAGTGCTTTGTTGGTTTTGTTTTACGGCATATCAACCCTTTTTGGGTAATTTAATGCCGAATCAAATCATTTTTTATCAACAAAAGACTCGAGTGCTTAAACTATTTGCTGTTTCTTAAATCGTCACCCAATTAAATATTGAACAGGCTTATAGCTGCTTAACTATCGGAAACTGGTGCTTTCAATGTGACTTTACCATAATTTGTTGAACAGTATAACGCCCTATGAATATGTGGTCCAGACATGGGGGATCAGTTTAAAACTTGGTTATAATAACACATTGACCCCTCTCTTTACACACAGAAACGCAAATGGCTAAAATCAGTTGAGGTTTATGGCATATCAACCCTTTTCGGGTCATTTTATACCGAAACAAGTCATATTGATAAACAAAGGACTCGGTTGGCTGGTTGTTTTGTTTTATGGCATATCAACCCTTTTCGGGACATTTATTGCCGAAATATCATTTTTTTTATAAACAAAGGACTCAGTTTGATAACCGTGCCTGCTGTCGCTTAAGTGGTCACCCAATTAAGTATTGAACAGACACATCGCTGGTTAACTTCAGTGTGGGAGGCGCGTGGTGTACTGGTTAGCGTCATAGGAAATGAACTCGTCGACCAGAGTTCAAATCCTGGACGAAGCCACAGTTCACATAGCGCTAATAACCTTGGGAAAGGTATGAATCCAACTATTCTCCCTCCACCTATGGGTAAATAATTGATCTATTTCAAATTAAAAACAAAAGACCTATCGGGAACCGGTGCTTTCGGCGTGACGAGAACGCAATTTGCAGAGATTGGATCCCATTGGTTTAAACAAAAAGTAATCAACAGAAGATTTGACGTCATCATGCGAACTTTTCAGTTTTACCGCCCCCCTCCCCTCGTATAAACAAGATCGACTTGTACACGAGTATGTGTGATAATTGATTGGGATGGTATTGATTTAGTTAAGTATTAAGTGACTTATTTTGATTGCCAATAGTCGTGCCTGGTCGACCGGTTTTTATAGGAAGACATCTTTTCTTTTTTCTTTTTTCTTTTTTAATGATTGTTTTCTTGGTCGTATTTATTTTCCTTCTTTTTCTCTTTTTCTCTTTTTTTTTTTCTTCTTTATTGGAAAATGGAGTGAAAACTACTTTTCCTTGCGGTTGTTTTTTGGAACAAAAATCATTAATCGCTGTTGGCTGGCGGAAAAAAAAAATCAAAAACAACAATACTTGTAAAATCCTTCTTTTGCTCTTAAAGAGTATAGATTCAACATTCTTCTGATATATAGTATTACGTGTATATAGAAATAACCTATTCGAGTTGCACCATAAGGATCTTCGGGTTAATTCCAATGAATTAATCAAATATTAATTAATTACAGGCAATTGTGGACGTAAATATTGCAATTGTACTTCTTTTCTTATATATATATATATATATATATATATATATATATATATATAAAAGGTGTGTCATAAAAGTATGGAGATTAAAGCTGTATTTACTAAGATAGAAGTGAACAATAAATCAAACGTTAATTTTTTCAGAATATAAGATGTGTAAAACAGTACAAAAAATCTCTACACTTTTTTTACACATGTTGTGTGTGTATATATATATATATATATATATACATACAAATGATTGTGATTCTCCTCGTGACATACAAGGTGTGTCATAAAAGTGCCGAGTTTGAAGCTGTATTTACCAAGATAGAAATGAACAATAAATGGAACTTTTTTCAGAATACAAGGTTTGTCAAAAAGTATTAACAATCTCGATACTTTTTTGACACACACACACACACACACACACATATATATATATATATATATATATAATGTGTGTATATTTAAAAGATAATTGAAAACTATACATATATTGGTCTGGGTGAAATTTACTATATGCTGGTACGTGTTTCGACACGAATTTATTTTCATATACAGTATTCTATTTAAAATCATTTTTTAATATAAAATAATTAATGAAAACATATGCAAACATGTCTTTCTTCTTCAGAGCCAAATCTTTTTTATTTTTAAAAAAAAACGGGTAATGCAGAAGAAATCTTCAAAATTTTGCTCTGAAGAAGACGTTGTGTGATGATTATCATTGTCAGAAATAGACACGGCGACACGAGATCAAATCCTAGATGAAA
>CM042176.1:50767118-50772118 GCA_023376005.1 Doryteuthis pealeii
TGCCTCCATTGTTGCCGTGGTAACGCGGGGAAAAAATCTGCAGAGGGTGCGATGGTGTGTGGAAACGGGTACCGTGGGTGTCGTGACGAGAGAGAGAGAGGGGGAAAGGGTTATGAGTGGGGGGATGGTGGATGGAGCAACCTGCTTTTAATATAATCCGACCTCACCCTCATCCACACCCCCACACCCCCGCACAAACACAATCCACCACCGTCGCCACCAGCTTTGGTTTCCAACAACGTAAACATTGTTACAGTGTAATAGGAAAGTGTGGGAGGTGGTGGTAGGTTTAAATCGGGGGGGGGTGCTGTTATTGTTATCATATGTTTTTGGAAGTGATTTTTTTTATTTATTCATTCTTGAAGACAGTTTTGATTATAGGGAGAGCTAACACCGTTCTTGATATCATTTTCCTACTTTTTAGGGGGTCGCCACCACAATTAGTTTTTTTCCCCTATAAAATGTAAATCACTTTCTAAAAACGGCCTATATTTTATCAAAATTAGTCTTTCTGAAAATCGGTTTAGCTCAGTTGGTAGAGCGTTCGCCTCGGAACCACAAGGTTCTGGGTTAGATACCGGCCTTCGGCAACTCAGTGTATTAGCACAAGGATCTGTGCTGTTAAGTAAGGAGCTGATGGTAGGTGTGGCGCTCCACTTCAGACGTCGAAACAATCTCCTTAGTCTAGCGCTTGTGAAGAGGGGATAGACTCCCTCGCTGTTTGGCTGATATCGACTATAGGCCACCCCGACGACTTTACCCCGACGAGTCTGGTATGGCGAAATTATCACTTGGACTCTAATTAAACGCATAGGGAAAAAAGCTAGATGGCAATGACGCAAAGGATACTGTCTATTGTTTTGGAAAAAAAATATCTTGGAAGCAACACCTCACGAAACAGCAACTCCTGGTTCTTGGGAACCCAGTGTCCAGTGTCTCCGGCCATTGGATCGGTAATAACCATCCCCCAGGCAACATCTGTCCTTCGATTTAAAGGAGCAGGGTTTGGGTTTATTGCCCAGTGCCCGAGGTGCCTCAATAGAGGAATTTTGAAGGTATCCACGCATTTTCTCACTGGTTGCGCATGGGCTTCAGTGTGTGCGTAGACACACACCCCACTTCATGCTATTGGTCCTTGTGTCCAACTGGCATGCTGGAGTGTCAGCAAATACCTACTTACCTCCCATCTCAAAAACCATCAAAGTAGGATTACCAATGTATGCTGGAAACTACCGGAGAAGCAAGGACGTTCTCCTGTGAACTCCTACGCATGGACACACCAGTGTCACTCATTTTCCAGTGTTCTTTGTTATTCTGACTTAATTCCATAGGGGCTGATGAATCCCTTTCCCGTCTCTCACACATGATCAGCTATCCCTGATTTCATCGTTATCAAGCAAGAGTTATAAACTAATGTATGAATTAGGCCTCCTTTATGCCATATCCTGCTCGTGTGAAGGATTTGTAAATCGACGATTTATTTTCACGCATTGAATCGCGTCTATTTCGATATTTAGTTACATCATCATCAGAGAAGCTAGTGAGGCTTTTTTAAAGCCGTTATCTTAGAGACAGGATCGAATGCCTGATTTACGAAAAGAAAAATGGCGATCCTCGGGTGCAATCTCTTTGTGTCTTGTAACGACTTCATTGTTTGATGTGGTGTGATAAACTTTTTTTGTTAGTTTTTTTTTTGTTGTTGTTGTTGTTTTGTTTTTGTTTTCTTATTTTCATCTCTAATTATCTTTATCCTCTTTAAATATTTAACTTTGTGTTCGTGGACAAGAGGCATTTGTTCGTGCATGAGATGATGGGTGGCTGAGTAACAAAAGATGCGAGGGAGATGGTTGCACAGGCGACGACAGAGATGACGATGCAAAGGCGGAGAGAAGGGTGGTGGAGATGAAAGAAGGAGAAGAAGAGCAATTATTGGAAAACATTGGAGCAATAGAATAGAGTGAGGGAGGCAGAAGAAGAAGAGTTAGTGATAGATATATATATAGATAGATAGTGATAGATATATATATAGATAGATAGTGATAGATATATATATAGATAGATAGTGACAGAATGGGATGGATAGATAGATAGGGGCAGAATGGGATAGATGGATAGGGGAAGAATGGGATAGATAGATAGGGGCAGAATGGGATAGATAGATAGATGTATAGATAGATAGGGGTAGAATGGGGTAGATAGATAGATAGATAGGGGTAGAATGGGGTAGATAGATAGATAGATAGAAAGGGGTAGAATGGGATAGATAGATAAATAGGGGCAGAATGGGATAGATATATAGATAGATAAGGACAGAATGGGATAGATAGATAGAAAAGGGCAGAATGGGATAGATAGATGGATAGATAGTCATGGGTAGAATGATTGGTAGATATGAATATACTGATAGCTATGGGCTAAATAGTGGCAGGATGGGATCGATATAAAACAAATACATTAGATCGATATGGACAGAATTTGATTGCGGTAGAATGAGATAGATATGAACAAGTTATGAGAGATAGAGATGAACAGACTGAGATAGTTTTCAAAATCTAAAGGAAAAGGAAAATGTAAGGTTAAGAAAATTAGCGTGATTGTTACACCAATGTTAAAGAAAGAGGAAAAGAAAAGAATGAAAGAAAAGAATGAACGAATGAAAGAAAGAATGAAGAATGAAAGAAAGAAAGAATGAACGAAATGAAAGAAAGAATGAACGAATGAAAGAAAGAAAAATGAAAGAAAGAATGAATGAACGAAGAAAGAAATAATGAATGAACGAAGGAAAGAAAGAAGAATGAACGAAAGAAAAAGAAGAACGAAGGAAAAAGAAAGAAGGAAGGAAAGAAGAAAGAAAGAAAGAAAGAAAGAACTATGTAGGCAAAAGCGAAGAGAGAATATTGAATTTGATCAAAGAAAGAAAGAAGAAAAAAGAAAGAAAGAAGAAAAGAAAGAATGAATGAACGAAAGAAAGAAAAAGGAAAGAACTATACAGGCAAAAGCGAAGAGAGATTAAATTTGATGACAAAAAGTAAAGGAGGAAAGAAAGAAAAAGAAGGAAGGAAAAAAGAATGAAGGAAGGAAAGAAAGAAGGAAAAAAAGATGGAAAGAAAGAAGGAAAAGAAAGAAAGAATGAACTATGCAGGCAAAAGTGAAGGGAGAAGATTAAATTTGATGACAAAAAAGTAAAGAAAATAAGAAATAAAGACGGTAGGGAAAAAAGAAAAGAAATCTGGTTCCATAAAACTAGGAAGAAAAAGGTTCAAATACGAAGAAAAGGGAAAAGAAAGAAAAAAGAAAAAGAAAAGGGACGAAGAAGAAAAAAGAGGGGGGGAACGAATGATCTCAACCTGGTGTGGGTGAGTGAATAAGTGATTGATTGCTGTCCCAGGGAGAGAAATAAGGTTTAAATATTTAATCAAAAAAAAATCTATGAGAGCTGGTGGGAGTGCGGGTGCGGGTGGAGCGTAGTTCGTGGATAGAGCCGGTCGGTCGGTCGGGATACCGTTCTCTGAACTTCCAGAGAAATAAAGAGACAGTGAGATCGAAAGCGGTGAACGGGGTTTCGGGGGTGAAGGTGGGGGGAGTAAGTTGTTGGCGGTGAGTAATGTTCACAGGAGGGGGGCACACGCACTAGCGACCACGCAGACACGCACATGCTGAGTACTGCACGCACAATCGTAGACGGGGGCCTCGTCAGACAAGGGCCAGGGCTGTCTATTATTCGCCGAGGGGTTAGATAGATCGATCTGGTAGAGAGGAACATAAAGTGGTGTAGGGGTGGGGGTTGTCGTGGGGGGGATGATGGCAACAGACAGGTACAAAACAGAGTGGCAGACCAATGGTAAACGTTGGGGGGGGGCGGCACTTATTACAACTTTGTGTGCGTTCATTCTCTTCATTCATCATTGTCGTTTGAAAGCGAAGAGCAGGGTTTTATTTTATTATCTTATTATAACGGAGATTCGGAGTCTCTCTGTCTGTAACCGAAACTATTTTACGATTTATGTGGCCATTTTTAGGCTTTTTGTTAGAGCACTTTACAGTGAAGATCCTTTGTGTTAAGCAGAGCGCGATCTTTAGTGAAGAATCCTTTGGTTGTTCCTCGCTGTCAATTAGTGTTGGGTATTATCCTTTAGGTGTTCCCCGGTGTTTTGTTAGGTGTTCCCCGGTGTTTTGTTAGGTGTTCCCCGGTGGTTTGAACAACAGCAACTAGCTAAGCACAACTAAACCATTGCCAAGACAATTGGTACTTATGGGAATCAAAAATAGTCCACTCATGAATTTGGGTGATTTCATTGCAGCAAGATAGATTCGTATTCAGTTACGATTACTTGTTGCCTTGTTTTACCAATTCAACGGTAATTGGAACAGTGTTGGGTAAAATCCTTGCGTTGAGAAAAGTCCTTGGTGCAGGTCCGTTCGTCAATGTCGAATAACGTGCAAATAAACGGCTTTCCAGATCGGTGATTAAATAGTTAACTAACCACGTATTCGAGAATGCGGTGGACCATAGCACACCTTATATTACAAAATACTATTATAAACCCACTTCACCTGGCGAGAGAGGATTCTTAGGAGGGTTCTATTTCAGGGACTGTGCCATCTTCTTCAAGGTTGATTTCTTCCTCTGGATGATACGACTTCTCTCTGGGCTGGGCTTGGTTGTCTGTGCTTTGTTTATTTTCCATTTTGTTTATTTTATTAAAACCAAAGTCCAAAAGCGTTTAACCGCGCGGTGAGAGGATGGCTTACTTGAAACAGACGACCTACATCTGACCCCTTTGACTAACCACCAAATACTATCTAACTCAGTCCCCCTTCACACGCCCCGTCTTAGCCAATGAGAACTCATCCCTTTTATTTATTTATTTATTTTTTATTCATTCCTTTTTATTTATTTTTTTATTTTTAAGACAATATCGTAATTTGAACACAAAGACACAAAAATAAATAAGTGGTTAACTATACCCTATCTCAGTCGGTAGAGCATCCGCCTAGGA
>CM042176.1:50777118-50779618 GCA_023376005.1 Doryteuthis pealeii
TATAATGAGGCTCAAATAATGATCTAGAGTTGTAGTTTAACCCTATCATTTTCAAAAAGAATGATAACACCCCACCTAGGGAGCTGTAGAAATATCCAAGGGAGGTGATGGATGATCACTCCAGTGACATTATTATTTTTATTTTTTCTGAAATTCAAAGCTTAGTGGTTAGAATCTTGTACAAACATAAGGAGGGTCTAATAAAGATCGCAGATTATAGTTTAACCCTATCATTTTCAAAGTGGACAGTAGCATCCCATCCAAGGGGGGTGAAGAATGGTCACTCTAATGAAATTATTTTTGCTAAGATTTTCTATTGTAATCACCTCTCAAATTGAAAGGTTAGTGGTTGGAATCTTAGACAAACATAAAGAGGCCCGAATAATGATCTCTGGTTGTAGTTTAAGCTTCTCATTTTTCCAAGTGGGTGGTAGCACCCCTACCAGGAGAGTTGTTGAAATATCCAAGAGGGGGATTGATTTACCAAACGTTTGTAAACTGTGTTTATTCTCATCTATTTACTATATATATATATATATATATATATATATAGTTGTTGGTAACGTGTGTTATTGGCAATGATTTGTTTGCCCTACAAATCATGCCTAGCTACAGGGTCATTATCGTATAAAGGCTTTGCCATTTCTGCTGTTGTATTTTTTATATATATATATATATATATATATATATATATATATATATATTAAAAAGTTCGAATAATGAAAAAGTGCTCAAATTCTGGGCAGCACAACAGTATAAAAACTAAAACTAATTAAAATCTTACTTAAACTCAACTCTAAACCTTTGTATATCATATTTAATAAAATATGCCTACAAATATATATATATATATATATATATATATATATATATATATATAATATATATTATCATTATTATTATTATTAAAATGTCCTTGTGTCATTCCAGCCTGGTGGGTGGTCCGGAAAATAAACCTACTACACCACGGGAACACTCTCTTTTAATACAGAGATTATGTATCTCTTACTAAATATTCAAATAATATTTCTCCATTGAGAGATTTTAGGATACTTTTATGTAAGCTTTTGATTATAGCCTATCATCATAATTATCATGTCGCACTAGTAACACGAATATCCATGAAAATTTCTCGCTAACCGTCTCTATCATTCATCGCTCACTGGTCTTACCATGTGCTGTTTTCCATAGGAGAACGTCACTTATGAGTTCGCCCTTGTTTCCCCAGTAGTGTCCAGTATGTCTCCTTCGTTTCATTCGGATGGTTTGTGTGATAGATCAAAAGTGGCCGTACAGCTGCCTTCTTGCCTTTACGATTTTTTAAGATCGCGCACAGCATCATTGTGCAGCTCCCATCTAGCTTATTCTCTAGGCGCTTCGTAAGGTTCCAAGTAGTGCAGCCATACTGTAGCACTGATACAACTACGGCTCTCATCTAGCTTATTAGCTGGGCGCTTCGTTAGGTTCCAAGTGGTCCAGCCATAGAGTAGCACTGATACAACTACGGCTCCCATCTAGCTTATTCTCTTGGCGTTTCATTAGGGTCCAAGTAGTGCAGCCATACAGTAGCACTGATACAACTCTCTAGGCGCTTCGTTAGGCTCCAAGTGGTGCAGCCATACAGTAACACTGATACAACTACGGCTCCCATCTAGCTTATTCTCTATGCGCTTCGTAAGGCTCCAAGTGGTGCAGCCATACAGTAACACTGACACAACTACGGCTTTGAAGAATTGTCGCTTTAGCTTTTTAGTGAGATCGAATTTCCATATGACTGATAATCTGTTAAAAGAGACCATGTCTTCCCTATGCGTACATTATCTTTTATAAATTGAAATAATATTTCTCCATCGAGTGATTTTAGGTCCCTTTTATGTAAGCTTTCGATTATAGCCTTTAATAACCACCAAAACCGCGTTTACAGCAATCATAATAATGATGGCGATAATGATAAAAGTGCGTACTCTGACAAACAATATCTGAAAAATAGAATAATAAAAAAAATGTTTGTTTCACCGAAACTAATGGTGTCACGCAGTACTAACAAAATGTTCCTATAACGGACCTGAATTTTTATCAGATCTAACCTATCAATCTACCCATTCAGAATCTGTTCACCAATTTGCCATTTTCTCTTCAATCAACCTACCCCCCCACCCTCGAACCACCATCACCATCACACACACACCCCACACATACCAGCTCCTCCCCGGCCCTAGCAAGAACCTTTTGGTTTGTGTCATCAAAAGTAATTGTTTGCTGTAAGCTTTTGTTGCAAGGTAGAGAAACCAATTTTATTCTTTTATTTCTGGTAACAGCGGTTTGCGTTTAATCGCCATTAGGGGGGAAGCGAGGGGGAGAGAAAGTGGGGGGCAAGGGGGAGGAGGGTACAGGCAATGTGTAGGAAAAATAAGAGGGTCGTAAAACGGGGAGGAAAAAGAAAAGAAAAATAACGATGGAGAGACAAGAGTGGATAAAGAGCGGGATGGGGGTGGGGGGG
>CM042176.1:50782118-50789618 GCA_023376005.1 Doryteuthis pealeii
GATTTCCTCCTGTCTTTTTTCCAAGTTTATTGGGACCGTTCCAAGTGCTCCAACTACAATTGGTATCAATTTCACTTTCATGTTCCACAGCCTTTATCAATTCTCTGGCAAGGTTCATTATTATTATTATTATCATCATTATTACTACTACTACTACTATTATTATTATTATTATTATTATCATCATTATTATTATTATCATTATCATCATTATTACTATTATTATTATTATTATCATTATCATCATTATTACTATTATTATTATTATTATCATTATCATCATTATTACTATTATTATTATTATTATCATTATCATCATTATTACTATTATTATTATTATTATCATTATCATCATTATTACTACTACTATTATTATTATTATCATCATTATTACTACTACTACTATTATTATTATATTATCATTATTTACTACTATTATTATTATTATTATCATCATTATTACTTACTACTATACTATTATTATTTATTATCATTATTACTACTACAATTATTATTATTATTATTATCATCATTATTACTACTACGATTATTATTATTATTATTATCCATCATTTCAAGAAAGACTGTCTAGGCTTAATATATGCCGACTGTAATAAATGATATATTTTTTAAAAAACAATAATGACAACGATCTGAGTTTGCGCGCGAAATCGAAATATTAATAAAACGTAAACATCCTTTAAAAAAGGGCAGGAAGCGAGCCAAACAGATAAAATATGGCAAGGTAGGACGACGTCCTTCTGTTGGTTGCGCGAGGTAATATCTCACCTTATCAATAAACATTTTCTCTAAATCTGACAACCAAATAAAAAAATGTTCTTTGGCGAATGTCACTGAAGGCGAATGGTAAATGGTAAGGCAACGACAGAGATGGTATGGACGATGGGTTGCTCATAAACAGGCCCTGCCAAGGCGAAACCTCCCCTCTTCGGGAGATAACATCTGTTAGACAGTCACAGTAGCGCGGATTGCCAGGAAATAATTACTTGAAGGCAAGCGGAGGAGAATGAATAAAAAAAAATGGAGGTTGGAGGGAGAAGAGTGCGTAGAAGGAAATATCGGGGAGATGAATGATGGCGTCTCAAGGAAGGAAGAAATGGTGAGAAGAAGAAGAAGAAGAATATGGAAGAAAGAAAGTGAATGAGAGAATGAAGGAAAGATGTACAAATTATGAAAGAGAAAAGCAAGATAACAAAGAAGAAGAAAATGGAGGAAAGGGAAAAAGAAGAGAAAGAAAATAAAAGGGAGAATAATGAAAAGGAAGAAGAGAAGGATAAAAAACGGGAGGAAAAGGGAGAAGATAGGGAGAAGAAAAGGGAGAATAAGGAAAAGGGGAGACGAAGAAGAAAAGCTTGAGAAAGAAAAGGAAAGAACAAAATACGAGAATAAGAAAAGGGAAGAAGAAAAAATAAGAATAAGAAAAGGGAAGAAGAAAAAATAAGAATAAGAAAAGGGAAGAAGAAAAAATGAGAATAAGGAAAAGGGAAGAAGAAAAAATGAGAATAAGGAAAAGGGAAGAAGAAAAAATGAGAATAAGGAAAAGGGAAGAAGAAAAAATGAGAATAAGAAAGGGGAAGAAGAAAAATGAGAACGAAAATGAAAGACGAAGAAGAAAAACGAGAGAAAGAAAAGGCATGAAGAAAAAACGAGGATAAGAAGAAGAAGAAGAAGAAAAAGCGAAAATAAAAGAAAAAGCGAGAATAAGGAAAGGAAAAAGAAAATAAATCTGTATTATGTTTTCATTGAATGTTCAAATAGTTCTCTCCGTGGCGTAGTGGTTAACGTATTGGACTGCGACATCGTAGTAAGCGAGTTCGAATACACTTTCCGATTAATCCACTAGTGAAAATTATGAAACCCCTCATTTCCTCTCCAGCTATGGGTAAAATAGTACCACTAATGTTCTTTTAAATAACCTACAAGTGTTGATATGCCATTAAACAAAGAAACCAAACCACTCTTCTGATAACCATACATATTGTATTAAAGCATTTTTCTTATATTAAGATTATCTTAATAATGGAATCTCAGGTTATATCCGATTTAATGGACATTCGGTATTAACGGATAATCCCCCCTCCCTACTTAATCCGTTAAATAGAGGCTTTACTCTGTTCCCTTTTTTTGTCTCTTCCTTCTTTCTCCTTGATCTGTTAATTAGGTGACAAATTAAGCAACAACAGGTACTGTAAGCAAACTGAATAACAAAAATGACTTGATTTGGCATTAAATGACCCGAAACCAACCAACCAACCATCCTTCGTTTGTCGACATTCATCAAATTAATACGATACAATAATATTTCTATGAATATTTCAGATCAGTCTTTTAATCGAACCAACAAAGATGGCCGACAATATCCGCTTTGCTCTCTCTCTCTCTCTCTCTCTCTCTCTCTCTCTCTCTCTCCTCTCTCTTCTCTCTCTCTCTCTCTCTCTCTCTCTTATTAGTTTGTCCAATTTGACACATAGCGTAGTGGATAAAGGTGGTGGGTTAAGACAGTTCTAATTGACAGTTATCTCTAGACTGCAGGTTCAATCCTGGTCAAGGGCAACAGTAACATAGAATAATAATTAACACAGCTTAACAGCTGTACCCCAGCTATGGTTAGTGGAATGAGAACGGGATACCCGTTGATTTTATTCAATCTACGGGGATATCCTGTTCTCATTCCGCTAACCATAGCTAGGTTGGGTTCAAAGTTCCGTGATGGCTCCCGATTACAACAAATTTCTACTCCAAAATGGCGTCCAGTCTTTTAATCGAACCAACAAAGATGGCCGACAATATCCGCTTTGCTCTCTCTCTCTCTCTCTCTCTCTCTCTCTCTCTCTCTCTCTCTCTCTCTCTCTCTCTCTCTCTCTCTCTCTCTCCTCCGAAATTCTCGAGTATTTTCCCAAAGTAAACATCTTGCTGTTTGTAATCCTATATTTTTGACAAGAATTTTCATTCAACCATTATCTTTTTCCATGACATTTTTCAGACATTTTCTTTTCAATCTTATTTTGATTTCAATGTTATTTTTTTTTTTTTTTTAAATAAAAATATTGAGTAATCATTATTATTCTTATTGCAAAAAAAATTTATTGGATTTTTTTCTTTATTTCTATATTTCTATTTTCTTTTTTTTTTTTTTTTTTTTTTTTCTTGACTAAATCTGTTGTTTCTTATAAACTCTCATTGTTCTACTTTTAAAGTTTTCTCGCCATTTTAATTTTATTGCACATTTCTTTGTATTCTTTTCTCCACAACAAATTTTCTACCTGTGTCTATCCGTTGTTTTCTTTTCTTATCTACTTTAAAAAATGTCTTGTCTGAAACATTCATACCTATCCTGTGATAGGTATAAATATTTCACTTGTCTATTTCGATATTTGTCTATATATATTTATCTCAATGTCTAACTATCTCGGTCTGTTCATATCTGTCTAACTATCTCGGTCTGTTCATATCTGTCTAACTATCTCGGTCTGTTCATATCTGTCTAACTATCTCGGTCTGTTCATATGTCTATCTCAGTCTGTTCCTATCTGTCTATTTATCTATCTTAGTCTGTTATATTTGTCTGTCTATCTCAGTCAGTTCATATCTATCTCAGTTTGTTCATATATGTCTATCTATCTATCTCAGTCTGTTCATATCTCTCCCCTCCCCTCTCTCACCTCAGCTATTTCCGTTACCCTCTTTTTCAATATTCCATTTTTTTACCTTCCCCCACCCGAGCCACCATTTTTCCTTTCTATTCTTCACAAACACATCCTCGCCTATAATTACATTATACTGTTTTATCAAGACTTTTCACTTCTTAATTGAAAGGAGAAAAAAAATTTTCAAGTAAATTTCTCTCCTCACTTCCTTGGCAACCACCCACCATTTTCAATATATCCTCCCCATCCCCTCCCCTCCCCGACCTCTTTGATTCCATTTACTGTTTTTCGCTTCTTTATTATTAGCTATGATACGTCGGTTTAGCTCAGTCGGTAGAGTGTCCGGCTGGGAACCTCAAGGTTCTTGGTTCGATACCAGCCCTCAGCAACTCAGCGCATGAGTAGCACAAGGATCTGTGCGGTAAAGTGACGAGCTTATGGTAGGTGTGGCGCTCCATCTCAGACGCCAGTGAAAGGGGATAGACTCCTTCTGGCTGATACCGACTTTAGGCCACCCTGACGATCTTTTTATGACACCAGCGAATAAGCAACACACAACACACACACACACACACACACACACACACACACACACACATATATATATATATATATATATATATATAAAGAGAGATATTTTAGTTAAAGTAGCGTGGACATGGAGTAAACGGCACCTAGTTACAGACTAAGCGATCCTCAGACAAAATTATATATATATATATACGTAAAATATGGTGTATATATATATATATATATATATATATATATACACCATATTTTGACGTATCACGTCTCCTCAGTGTGGCTAGACTTAGTAGGCTACCTCCGACCGGGATTGAAACCCGACTGATTTTTATCTGTCAGAGTTATTAACCACTGGGCTATCAACAGGGGATAGAATTTAATTAATAAATAAGTACATAGCCATGTATGTCACAGCCGCCAGAGAACTCAGATCCGTTATATATATATATATATATATATATATATATATCTTTGTGTGGCCTAAAGTCGGTTTAAGCCAAACAGCAAGGGAGTCTATCCCCTTTTTACTAGTGCTAGACCAAGATGGAGCGCCACATCTACCATCTGCTCCTCATTTTACCACACAGATGCCTGTGCTACTTATATGCCGGTACCGAACCCAGAACTTTGTGATTCCAAGTCGGACGCTCTACCTACTGGGCTAAACCAATCCTATATATATATATATATATATATATATATATCCTGGTGACTGGCATTTCGTTCTTCCCTTCTGATCTAGAGAACAGATTGTAATTGAATAATAGACAACTGAATTAGTCGTCGATTGAAAGCAAGATGTTGAGCAAGGTAATGACTTGTTCTGGCTTGCCGGCTAGTTAGTTCGTTGGCTCAGTTATGACGGACATGGTGCAGGTGTGTGGCAAAAATGGTGTGATGACAGAGCCGGGAAAGTAAAATACAGAAAAAAGGAAAGAATTGCCAGGAAAAGAAAAGAAAAAAAGATTTGTCGGCAAAGGAATTTCTGCTTGTACTATTTGGCGCTTCATATTCTTCCTAGCATTCAATCTTGCATTATATAGTTATTTACTAAGCTGATCTTAGGTGTGTCACAAGGCCAGAAGTGAGAATCGAACTCATTAACAATGGTCTGTGAATCTAACTTACTAACCATTAGACCACGTGAGGTGCCATATATATATATATATATATATATGTGTGTGTGTGTGTGTGTGATGTGTGCTGTGTGCTGTTTGCATTTTTAAACATATCCTGGAAGTAGCAAAAGAGCAGGTGTACGGCCACTTGCCTCCAGTCACACAAACCATCCGGGGCACTGTTCTCTCTCTCTCTCTCTCTCTCTCTCTCTCTCTCTCTCTCTCTCTCTCTCTTAGGAGTCCCCGTGGCTAGTCGCACAATTACATTCACTTTCGGACTAATACTCTTAGGAATTGTATGAACTTCTTGATTCCCCAGCTGCATAAAATAACCCAACAAGGGTTGTCCTGCCGTAAAATTCAGCCAACCAAACTAAACCAAATACCTTCCTTAGTAACAAAGCATACCAATACCTACGTATGAAGGTATATGTATATATAATTGATCTTTTATCGCCTCCTCGTGCCAGTCTCATGACTGTGTTTGCAAAAAAAATGCAATCTTCATACGTCTTTCAGATGAAAGATGCTTTTTAAATGTAGAAAATTAGGATTTTTAAAACAATGTTGTACATATATTGCACAAACATAGGCAAATCGCTATGTTGCGTGAAGGTAATTATTAGTTTCAACTCTGAATTTCTTTTTTAAAAATACCACAAGCGAGAAACCGTCAGTTACAAAAACGCCGCTGACCTCATGTCGTCGTTAACATAACCTATATACGCTAATATACCCCATATTCACTAACCTAAATTTTTATATATATATATATATATATATATTTATAAGAGAGTTTTATAATTTGCTTGAAGCATTGTGTATATATTGGTTAGGAGGTTGATTTAGAAGGCTATCACAGGTGTAAAGAAAAAAAATAATAATACGGTAACAATAGTGTTGTGTGTTAACCTGTATTTTAATTCTTGAATTTTAGAGATAATATCTCTTTTCAAAAGATCACTGGAACTGAAGCAGTCTAGTTATGGCATTTCTTTTTAAATGAATTTTTTTTTTTTTGAAAATGATGGTATTTTTATATAACTGTATTCTCGTATTGTATGTTTACGTGAATGCGTGTTTTTTTGTACTTGCGCGTATGTTGTCATGCGCGTGTCCATGAAAATGCGTGTTGGTTGTGACGTTATGACTGTATCCTTGCGCGGGATTGCAATAATATATATAATAATACTATAATAATATACATATTACCAGTGCTTTATTTAGTATTAGTAATGTCTTCTTTATTGTTCGTTTACTAGTGAAACTTCCGCGACATTTCTATACTCGACCCAGACTGACATTGGTTTGCAATCTAATAACATTACATTAACTCTAAAGTGACAAAGTTCGGGGGGTGGGGGTCAATACAATAGTCTTAGATATGTAAAAGAATTCAATTAAATGCTATGGATCAATGGTAGCATTTCCCAACAAAGGTGTCACAATAGTTGTTGAAATTGTCTGAGATTGAGTATTCTTAAGGACCGGATTACCTCCGTCGGTAGAGTGTTCGGCTAGAAACCACAAGGTTCCTAGTTCGATACCGGCCCTAGCCAACTCAGCGTATCAGTAGCACAGGGAGCTGTGCGGTAAAGTAAGGAGCTGATGGTAGGTGTGACGCTCCCCTCAGACGCTAAGATAATCTCCTTGGTCTAGCGCTAGTGAAAGGGGGACAGACTCCCTCGCTGATTGGCTGATACCGACTTTAGGCCACCCCGACGACTTTACTTACTTTATTATCCCGCGACTTTTTTTTACCATCATGTCGGCGGGGGCTTAGCATATGCTGACTGTATTCCCTGCAAAAGGCCAAGCTGGATGGAAAATTGGATTCATAACCTTTCCAAGGGTGTATTAGCGCCATGTGAAATGTAAACAGCTTGGTCCAGAATTGAACGAGTTCATTTCATACGACTCTAACCATTAGACCTTGTGTCTCTCAAAAAAAGGGTAAAAGAATAGAGGGAAAATGTGGACAAAAGAAGAACTCAAACAAGTAGATGTAGGAGAGATATTTCGTTGTGCCTTGAGCATGACTTCTTCAGTCTTTTATTTGAACATTTGTGCATCATACATTTTTTTTTATAGAAGAGAAAGTGAATGGGTGAGTTTGGTGATTTAGTCAGGAGGATGGGATAGAGTTTATGAGGATTTGATTAATCAAATGTTCAAATAAAATACTGAAA
>CM042176.1:50794618-50799618 GCA_023376005.1 Doryteuthis pealeii
AGATTTTTTTTTTTATCTTTTATTATTTTTAACACTATCCCTCGTGATTTTCAATCATTTATTTATTTATTTATTCTTTTGTCCGGACATACTGTGGCAAAGTCATCCGTAGTTATCTCCCCTTGGGTCAGCCACCTGTATATTTAAAAGGAAATCTCCACACTAACTGACCAATATCGTGTTATCTACAAAGTGTATCATAAAAATATCGAGATTGAAGCTGCATTTACCAAGATAGAAATGAACAATGAATGGAACGTTATTTATTTTCAGAATACAAGGTGTGTCATAAAAGGGCCGAGTTTGAAGCTGTATTTACCTAGATAGAAATGAATAATGAATGGAACGTTAATTTTTTCAGAATACAAGGTGTATCAAAAAGGACCTTCAGTCTCTATACTTTATTGACACACCTTGTATATCTATACATATATAACAGCTTCGTCCAGGAATTGAACTCTGGTCGAAGAATCCATCTGCTACGACTCTAACCATTAAACCAAGCTCAATATAGTATGATAACTGCTATTTTCATTTGACTTTGTGCCACTTTAGCTCCATTATAGCAAGATACACGGCTAATAATAGTGGCTGATGCATATGTGTATTAATATCTTCATTGTCCGAGATATGTTACCTACTATTCTTTCATTGTTTCATTTTTACCTACTTATTTATCCTATTTTTATTATTCTTTTTTGGTTATAAGTTTTGTTTTCTTTTTTTAATCATTTGTTCGAAACAATATACTATTATAATAACTGGCCTTTCATACGATGGAAAGATAAACAACGCGTATAGTGTGATAAGAAAATAGAAGAAAAAAAACAACAAAAACAAATTTGGAAGATTGCGAAGACACAATAAAAGAGCGCGAAGCTTGGAATGGTAAAATGATTTGAAAGAATTCGAGTGCATTGTGTGTGCATAAAAACGGGCAACTTTTCTCTAATCAGGAAGAACACAAGAGAATTTTGAGCTATCTTTTCGGCTTTGCTAATTTTGGACACAGGTTTTTCTTCCTCAGGAAACAGACGTGGAGAAAACACACACACACACACACACACATATATATATATATATATATATATATATGAGAGAGAGAGATGTATTAAATACGTATATGTCTGCATTGTATGCATGCATATGTACAAACACGTGTGCATTGTATGCATATGTACATGTGTGTTTGTGTCGTTATATATGTGTATCGACGTGTGTGTGTTTGTGTCTATATATATATATATGTGTGTGCTTGTGTATATATGTATGTGAGTGTATGCGTAATATCACGATTGGATTTCAATCTCACTATGATATCACAGTTGAGCACGTTAACCATTATGCCATGGGGATATCCATTTGCACACGTATATATATATATATATATATTTGAGTGTGAATGTGTGACTGTGTGTGGATGCAGTTACATACATATATGTATGCATGTGCAAACATGTGTATATATATATATATATATATATATATATATATATATGTATATATGCATGTGCAAACATATATATATATATATATATGCAAACGTGTATATATAAATGTATATGCTTTATTTCATATATTTCCCTTCACAAAAATAGCATTTCCTTAGCATATATTCTCACATTTCCTATAAATATGAACATTTTACAAAAATAGGAAGATCATTTTTCAAGGAAGCTTTTATGCTGATACTCAGAAATGTCGTGTCTTCTCGTGTATAAGTCGAGTTTCTTTTAGAACTAAATTATTTTTTACATAAACTAAATGTATGCGAAACATGAGAAACAGTTGTTTTTATTCTTTTCTTATCAACACTTGAAATGGTCGTCTTGGAGAATTTTCTGTATCGGATTCAGATTTGTGATTTGTACATGTACCATTTTCCTGCATGGACATTTATTATTATTATTATTATTTTCACCCCAGCATTAACTGATGGTCTTTCACTGGGGTCTGAGTGACAACAAGTCTCCCCAGGTCTCAGGACTCTTCTGCGTATTCTAGCCCATTGCAGCAATGTAGTAGTCTGGATGGTCTCAATTCTTCCTCTGATTTTCAGATCCTCCGATCTTTTTTCCAAGCTCTTTGGGACTGTTCCAAGTGTGCAAACTACAATTGGTATCACTTTGAGCTTCATATTCCACAGCTTTTCAGTTCTCTGGCAAGGTCTGGGTATTTGTCCATCTTTTCGTTTTCCTTCATCTTTACCCTATGATCTGCTGGAACTGTAACGTCCACCAGTTGACAAGTTGTTTTTTTATTAATCAATACTAGGTCTGGTCTCTTGGCTGGGATACGGTGATCTATTATTATTATTATTATTATTATTCCACTGGTTGACACGTTATTTCTTCCTGTTGATTAACATTAGGTCTGGTCTTCTGGCCGGGATTGGGTGATCCGTTTGTATCTCAAAACCGCAGAGAATTTTATGTCTCTGATTTTCTAGGATGGATTCTTGCGTGTTCATATTCCATTTATCAGCATGGTCATATTTTAATCTCTTGCACAATTCCCAGCGAATGCCCTTTCCCACCCAGTGATGCCTACTCATATTCCTTTTGTACTAGTCTGCTGCATTCGATTATTATGTGATTACCTGTTGTTATTATTATTATCATTATTATTGTTATTTATATTATTATGAAGAAAAAATTTGAATTGCAAATAAGTATCCTGTAGCATTGAGTCTTTTCTTTTATTTAAATTTAATTTTTTTTTTTCATTTGTAAAGATTGGAAATTGAAGTACTTGCTCGAACATATCAGTCCGAGTCTTTCGGAAGCCCCAGGGGCAGACTTTAAAACACCGTTTCTTTGCTTATCAACCGACTCGGCAAAAATCAATTCCTATCATTTCCTTCCATTATATCTGCTGCTTTAATCAATTTTCATGAAAACAGATCCCCCATTTTTATTATTATTTTACTTTTCATACTTCTTTAAAAATTTCTTGTGCAATTTTCTTATTTTCCTTTTCTGAAGAGCTCCCTTTTATACCTTATTAATACTTCTACTGCTATATTTCCTTTTTCCGCCATATTATTATATTTTTTTTTTTGTTGTTTTTATTTGTTAGTAATTATTTTCTGTAGTTGAGTTTATTCCCTTTTTTTCTTTTTTTTTTAATTTCTTTTTTTTATCAATAGTCCGCTTTGGGCATTTCCAAATATATGAATCTGAACTTTTCTCTCTTTTCTGTTTTTCATTCATATTCTATTATCAACATATTTCAACTTTTTTAAAAATCTTTTTTTAAGATTGGAGATCCTGCCTGTTACTGCTACATTAGAAAAATTCAATTGTGTGGTACAAATGAAACCAGTAATTCAGAAGATGAAATAAAATTTAAATTTGATAAAAAGAATTACAAAAAAAAAACAAGAAGTTAAAAGATTCAATGACAACAGTTGACTCTTTACAAAAGCAAAACTCGAATTACTCTTACAATTCAACGTAAATATGGACCGATCTTATTATTCGCTGATGTACACGGACTAGTGTCCTCAATTTTTTTTTCAACTATAATATATATATATATATATATATATATATAGTACCAATTTGATACAAGAGATTGCTTTAAATTTGTTCTTTAATCCTTTAACTGAACAATTTTGTTGATATATATATATATATATATATATATATATATATATAGTGTATTTTGGTAGCAAGTTATTATTTACACAGGTATTGTTAAAGATCATGGAATGTTTCTTCTTTATGATCTTCAGATGTAGATGTTCAAGTCTTTAATAGTTTTTCATAGATCGGAATCCAGATGGCGGATAAATTGTCACATATTTTTGTATTCAAGCGCACTCAACCATTTCACTAGTCGTCCTCATGGAGGTTGTTGGTTGTAGTGTTTGTTTAGTTTTATACATTCGTTTATTTATTCTTTATTTATTCATGAAAATCATAAGAAAGAAATATTCTGTGGACTTTAACAATACCTGCCTAAATAATATACAAGGTGTTTCATAAAAGTATCGAGATTGAAGCTCATTTACCAAGATAGAAATGAACAATGAATGGAACGTTATTTATTTTCAGAATACAAGGTGTGTCATAAAAGTGCCGAGTTTGAAGCTGTATTTACCAAGATAGAAATGAACAATGAATCGAACGTTAATTTTTTTCAGAATATAAGAGGTTTCAATAAAACAAAAAATATCGATACTTTTTTGACACACCTTGTGTGTGTATATATATATATATATATATATATAAAAAAGAAATTAGAAGGCTATTGATAATGCGATGGAAGAACAATAGGTGATGAAAATGATGTTTATTTACCGGTTTCCTAAATATCTTCGGAATAAAATCCGATCATCAGAAGTTTCAGGGGTATATATATATATATATATATATATATATATATATTGTGTGTGTCTATGATAAAATGTTGTTTAATCTTAAGTGAGACGATTACTGTTTATATATATATATATATATATATATATATATATATATATATATATATATATGATGAAATGTTATTTAATCTTAATTGATATGTATTACTCACTATCCAGCATTTTCAAAACCAAAATGAACACTCGATGGAAGGTATTATTGCTGTAACCATGGTAACTAGTGATGTATATCCTTTTGAGAATGTTCCTTTAACTGAAAATTTGAAAAAATCATTGAAATCTATTTTTAACTTAAATTTCGGAAAACATTAAATTATTAAGGGAATTTATTAATGCGTTTTATCCGAAAATTTAGCGAAAAATTCTTAAACAGAAATTCTGAAAGCATCTTAAGCGAAAACATTATTGTTTTATTTAATACGGTGAATCTATAATATCTGAAAAATATTTTTCATTTGTGTAAATTATTCCACTGCTGGTAGTTTGAAAGGTAGAATTATAGAGATATCCAACCTGTATCACATCTTCATGAAGTCGTGCTGATAGTGCAGTTACAAATAGGATTGTAAGCTGCTTTATTCTTTGAGTCAATGGGTTTAATGCTATTGTGCCATTT
>CM042176.1:50804618-50859618 GCA_023376005.1 Doryteuthis pealeii
CCCTTTTTTATGCATTTGGTCTAGTGGTCCACAAGCTTGCATATTCCCTCCACAAAGAGGTGAAACCATATATGCACCACTTTTTTTTACATCTTCACTGGATGTCGACTCCCTCGTAAACCGGAGTGGTAGTACCTGTTAGTGTCCCAAGCTTTTAAATGATGCCTAGTGTGCATCAATACCTCCAACCTACGGAGAAAACTAAACAAGTATAAATGTCAAATTTATCCCGAACACACTGTATATAATGTATATATATATATATATATTTATGTGTGTGTGTGTGTTTATATATATATGTGTGTGTGTGTGTCTATATATATATATGTTTGTGTGTGTGTTTATATATATATGTGTGTGTGTGTGTTATATATATATGTGTGTGTGTGTTTATATATATATATGCGTGTGTGTGTGTGTTTATATATATATATAATGTCCAGTGGTCCACAAGCTGTTTTTCGGTTGTTCGTGAAACCATATATGCACTACTTCTTTTTACATCTTCACCCATAGGAAATCGACGCCCACGTAAACCGGAATGGTAGTACCTGTTCGGGTCCCATCTGTGGGTTAAATAGAAGAAAATTGAGTTTAAAAACAAATTTGAATACCCATCAAACATAAACAGAACAAAAGGTCTTCGACATAAAATAACCCAACAAGGGTTGATATGCCGTAAAATCCAAAAAAAGCAGACTCTCGAAACCCTTTGTGATGACAAACTATAACTCCGATAGACTTTGGAAAGCTTTATTTTACTTAGAATAATTGGTACACTTATTAAGAGATTATATATAGTCTTGTATTCCCTAGAGAGTTCTCTAAAGGAGAGGTAATCATAAAACAGGGGAGGTAACTCTCAATTACTTATTACGCCGTTATAATAATTTACATATTGGTAATTCCATCTGTCTGTTTTGTATTTTCCTTTACACATTTTGATTAAACTCAATTTACATGAATTGAATTCTGATTTTTTGTTTTGTTTTGAGTAATGCGAAAACTGCTATGTCGGCACGTTTGTGTGACGTCAGCACATACGTCACCAGAATCCACTTGGGACCACCTCTTCAGATAAGCGCTGATGCCTTGCAGCAAGAATAAAAATTTGGATTGATACAGTTAATTTAGTTTCCAGTGTATTCTATTTGCAATTCAGTGAAATCCAATTTAATCTTGAATATAAAAAATGAAAAAAGAAGGAAAAAAAAGAACAAGAAAGAAAAAAAGAAGAGAAAAAATTAACGTAATGGAAAGAAAGAAGATGGCGAAAAAGATTTAGAGAAATATTTTCTCCTTTTTATCTATTTATTTTATTTTATTTTATTTTATTTATTTATTGCTTCATTTCGTAAATATAACGATAAAAAATGTAAAAATACGTGCCCTGGTGTAAAAGCCGAATAATAGAAAAGAAACAGAGAAAGACGAGGAGGGGGGAGAGAAGAATTACAAAAAAGTTAGAAGAAAAAAAGAAGAGAAAAAAAATTTAACGTAATGGAAAGAAAGAAGATGGCGAAAAAGATTTAGAGAAATACTTTCTCCTTTGTATCTATTTATTTTATTTTATTTTATTTTTATTTATTTATTTATTGCTTCATTTCGTAAATATAACAGAAAAGAAAGAGAGAAAGACGGGAGGAAAAGAAGGAGAGTTGCAAAAAAAGAAGAGAAAAAAATTTAATGGAAAGAAAGAAGATGGCGAAAAAGATTTAGAGAAATACTTTCTCCTTTGTATCTATTTATTTTATTTTATTTTATTTTATTTTATTTATTTATTGCTTCATTTCGTAAATATAACAGAAAAGAAAGAAAGACGGGCGGAAAAAAAGAAGAGTTGCAAAAAAAAAAAGAAGAGAAAAAAAAATTAACGTAATGGAAAGAAAGAAGATGGCGAAAAAGATTTAGAGAAATACTTTCTCCTTTTTTTTATTTATTTTATTTTGTTTAATTTGTTTCATTTCGTAAATATAACGCTAAAGAATGTAAATATATGTGCCCTGGTGTAAAAGCCGAATAATAGAAAAGACAGAGAGAAAAAGAAAAAAAGAGAAAAAACTTAACGTAATGGGAAGAAGAAAGCCGAATAACAGAAAAGAAAGAGAGAAAAACAGAAGGAAAAAAAAAAAAAAAAGTTACAAAAAAGTTAGAAGAAAAAAGAAAGAAAAAAATTAACATAATGAAAGAAAGAAGATAACGAGAAAGATTTAGAGAAATACTTTCTTTCTTTTTATTTCTTTTTATTTAATTTTATTCTATTTATTTGTTTATTCTATTTATTGCTTCATTTCGTGAATATAACGCTAAAAAATGTAAAACTACGTGCCCTAGTGTAAAAGCCGAATAATAGAAAAGAAAGGGAAAGAGCGGAGAAGAAAAAAAGAAGAGTTACAAAAAAGAGTTAGAAAAAGCCATCTTGAACGATAGATTCAAATCATTTACCCACTTGACTTCCAAGTCTATGAAAACGTCGACAAAGTCAATCATCATCAGTGGACCGACTATTTTTCAATATACAAACACATGTACATCTCTATACTCGCAATTATACGACTAATATTATTATCCAGCTTTTCTTCTTCTGTGTCAGATCTGGCTTCGTTCTTTCTTTTCTACATTCTCCCGATTTTCCCGCCTTTTTAAAAAGGCGCGTAAAAAGACGATGAGTTAGAAGATGAACAACGTGAAGGAGGAGAGTTTTGCGTGAATATCAATAAAATCTATTGAAAAGCATTCCAAGTGCGATGCTTGTCTTTTTACGTATGCAATGAGAGAGAGAGAGAGAGAGAGAGAGAGAGACAGTGTGTGTTTGAGTGAGTGAAGAGAAGAGAAGAGAAGAGGTAGGGGAAGTGTTCGGTTGATATTATTCATTATCAAGACCCGTGTTTATTATTCAGTGTCTTTAATGAGCGTTCTTTGAAGAGCGTACCGGACGTGGTTTCCGCCAGACGTTTGCCGCGCGCATGCGCACCAACCATTTACTCTAGATTTCCAATTCAAACGGTCACACATTTCGTTCTACGGATGCACATAGTGTTATAATTGGACGTAAAAAAGAATCAGAAACCTTGTCTCTGTTTGTTGGATTAAGGGTTTCTAGTTTGTAATTTTATAAAAATAAAACTTTTTTTCCATTCCGCTTTTATTAAATCTATTTAAAGAATATTCTTTCATAATGTTTCACTTGAATTCATGCCTTTTGGGGGCACTCAGTGAGAATCGACCTCACTACTAAAGGTCTCTTAAACTTGCTAACTATGGTGTTTCCCCGAAAATAAAACTGTTTATATTAATTTTCCTCCGAAATATAACACTAGGATTTATTAGAGTCTATTTACCCATAGCTAGAGGCAGAATATTTACATTCATACCTTTCCCACGGGTATTAGACATATGTGAGATGCAAACACCGAGGATGCTGTATCAATGCCAACTCAGCGTATGAGTAGCACAAGGATCTGTGCGGTAAAGTAAGGAACTAATGGTAGGTGTGGCGCTCCACATCAGACGCAAAACCATCTCCTTGGTCTAACGCTAGGGATTGACGCCCTCGCCGATTGGCTGATACCGACTTTAGGCCACCCCTTCGACTTTTACTTACTTATAAGTATATCAAATGACACGCTCTCTCTCTCTCTCTCTCTATATATATATATATATATATATATATATATATATATATATATATATAGCGAGAGAGAGACAGAGAGACAGGATCGAACAAAAACTCGTCTAACAAGAACCATCAGTAGAGTTTAACAAAACATGTTTATAAGAAAAAATGCTGCCAATATTTATTTATATATATATATATATATATATATATATATATATATATATATACATATATAAACTTATAAAATCACATTTTAAAAAGTGCAACATCGGGAGAAAAATATACAATTATTATTAAATGCTAAAATTTATCAAAAAATTCCTCCTACTTAATTTGATTAAGTAAAAGTTTTAACATGTAATATATATATATATATATATATATATATATATATATACTTTGGTTGTAATGGGCTAAATTAGATAAATAAATGTGTATTAAAGAAAATATTGACAGCTGGAAAAGATAATCTGGCCTAAATTTTTTCCTCCGAAAATCTTCATCCTCCCCACCTCAACCCCCCGCCCATCACCAAAGACAAAAAAAGTGGGGTTGGTGGAGGTGGGAGAGAAAGACGATTTTTAATTGTATTTTGCGTGCAATTTCAAAAATTTAATATACTTAAAATTCTTGAATAATTAACTTTGAATTCCGCCCTTTAATAAATTCGGGTTAAAATGTATTTTTCTGGATCTCTTTTATTTATCTTTTTTTTTTGTTTTTGTTTTTATCTTTTTGTTGTGTTTTTTTTTCTTTTTTCTTTTTTGTTTTTTTTTTTACTAAATGGCGTGTCTGCTATTTCAATACTTTTAGCAGATGTCTCGTGAATTAAAAATAATTAAATCCCCCCCTCTTTTTAATGAATTAAACACTTCCCCTCCCCCACCCAAGAAAAAGGAAAGCACCAATAAATGAATAAAGATTTTCTGGAATTTTTAAGATGAAGCTTGATAATTAGTATTATTTGGACTATTCGGACTATTGTCCTCATCTTTATTGTTATCTACACTATTTCTATGAATTTTAACATGAGACTTGATAATTTGTTATTGGGATTTTTTCGGACTATTGTCCTCATCTTTATTGTTATCTACACTATTTCTATGAATTTTTAACATGAGACTTGATAATTTGTTATTGGATTTTCGGACTATTGTCCTCATCTTTATTGTTATCTACACTATTTCTATGAATTTTTAACATGAGACTTGATAATTTGTATTATTGGGATTTTCGGACTATTGTCCTCATCTTTATTGTTATCTACACTATTTCTATGAATTTTTAACATGAGACTTGATAATTTGTATTATTGGGATTTTTCGGACTATTGTCCTCATCTTATTGTTATCTACACTATTTCTATGAATTTTTAACATGAGACTTGATAATTTGTATTATTGGGATTTTTCGGACTATTGTCCTCATCTTTATTGTTGTTCATTGCTGCATACATAACTTATGTCTAATTTAAGACTTTGAATATTTATTGGCATTTTTTTAACTTTTTATGCTTCTAATATAATCAACAAAGATTTTCATCAATCATTACATATATCTTTAAAGTATCATCCGTGGACCCGTTAACAAAATCATATATATATATATATATATATATATAAGAGAGTTTCATAATTTGCTTGAAGCATTGTGTATGTATTGGTTAGGAGGTAGATTTAGAAGGCCATCACAATGCAGTTTGGAATAAATAAAAAATAATAATACGGTAACAATGGTGGTGTGTGTTGACCTGTATTTTTTTTTTATTATTTCTTGAATTTTCGAGGTAATACCTCTTTATCAAAAGAATTGAACTGAAGCAGTACAGCTATGGCATTTCTTCTTAAATGAATTTTTTTTTTTTTTTTTTTTTTTTTTTTTTAAGAAGAAATGGCATAGCTGTACTGCTTCAGTTCAATTCTTTTGATAAAGAGGTATTACCTCGAAAATTCAAGAAATAATAAAAAAATACAGGTCAACACACAACACCATTGTTACCGTATTATTTTTTATTTATTCCAAACTGCATTGTGATGGCCTTCTAAATCAACCTCCCATATATATATATATATATATATATATATATATATATAGTAACAATAACGCTAATGACTCAGGTACTACCAACTAAAGTTTCGCTTATTAGCTTATCAGGGCAAGATTCTGAATCTTTATATATATACATACACAAAAAGTTCTCCTTAAAAAACGGAGAGAGCGCTCTATAGTAGCCTTTCCATATGTATGTATTTATCAGTGTATATATATATATATATATATATATATATATATATATATGAGAGAGAGAGAGAGAATTAAATTACAACGACCAAAAAATTCCCAAACATTATATGCAACTTGAGAAACACTGGACAGCTATTTCGACCTTATTTGGTCTCCTCGGCAGATCATACCACGCTATATCTCAAAACAAACACACTCACGCACACATACATATATATATATATATATTTCTTGATCACGGATTCAAAATGCTCATTACAGCTGTCGAAAAAATTTGAATTGAAAATAAAATTGATCGCAATATGAATCCAGGTAAAAAAAAAAAAGAGAAAGAAATAGTCCATTCAGTAACAATCTAAAAGATGGGGAAAATGAATTTTCACCTCGAGTGAAATTTGGAAATGTACCAAAAGTTTAAAGATAAAAGATTATTTTAATAAAATAAAATAAATTCGAAGAAAGTTGGAAAGAAAAAAAAAAGAAAACAGAAAAGAAAATGAAGATTTTTGCCTTAAGGGTCAACAGAAATTACAATTTATTTTTATTTTTTATTTTATTTATTTTTTTTTTTGGTAAGGGTGGGGAGGGTGGTTTCACTTTTGACTTCAAAGATTTCTCATTCTTCATATCTTTTTACCATTTTCCGTCTGTTAAGTGTTCTTATAGAAGCCAAAATTCTTTCTCCTTTTCTTTTTTTCTTTTTCCTACTAAAAGAATACTAATGAAAACTGACAAAATTTTAAAAAGAACCTTTTAGGATAGAAAAGAGAAAGTAAAAAAAAAATTGAGGCAGTGGATGGGGGGAGTGTGTTAAAAAAAACAATAAAAAGCAACAACAAAAAACAATCTTATATCACGAATATTTTTAAAATGTTTTCTTTTCTTTTTTTTTTCTATTTAAAAAAAGTTATTGTCGTGCATTTAAGCTTTTAGACTAACTGTATAATCGATCCGGAAAGTGTTAAAAAATAAATTTAAATGGTGAAATGATTTTATACTTATGTAACTGATTCAGTTTTGAATTTTTGAGATGTGGATTGATAATTCATATTACCTGATCTTTTCGGTCTATTGTCCTCACCTCAATTGTTATAGTAGTAAAGTGGTCGGACTAGCCTAATATATATATATATATATATATATATATATATATATATATAGTTATTTAGTTTTGGAGAATTGAAAATAAATTGCTTGATTACGGGTGTAATTTACAGCTGTATTTATTTGTTATAGACTGCACTACATTTAAGGTGCGATTGTCACCATTGGTTTCAAAGTAATGTATTGGCCACTTACCATCTAGAATTGAAATTCGTTGTATGTTCTTTCCCAGGTGCGTTGTATTGATGATGTGGCCATACGCTACTTTGAAACAAATGGTAACAAATGCACCTGAAATGTATTATACTCTTTACCAAATACGTATGATGATTATTATTATGAGGTTTTCACACCAGTCGTCACCGGTGGTTCACTGGAGACTGAATGACAGCAAGTCTCCGCAGATCTACAGGACTCTTTTGAGTATTCTACCCGATCCCAACAGTGTTGTTGTTTGGAGGGTCTCGATTCTTACTCTGATTTCCAATTCACCCGAATTCTTTTCTAGAAGCTTTGGGGACCGTTCCAAGGGCCTCTATTACAATTGGGTTCCAAAGTTTTATTATTATTATTATCATTTCACTCCTTTTTGAGTTTTTCACATCAGCGTTAGCTGTTGGTATTTCACTGGAGTCTGAGTGACGACAAGTCTCCTCACGTCTTCTGAGTATATTAGTTGATTGCAGCAATGCTATTGTTTGGATAGTCTCTAATTTCCAGTTCCTCCAGTCTTTTTTCCAAGTTTATTGGGACCGTTCCAAGTGCACTAACTACAATTGGTATCACTTTCACTCTCATATTCCACAGTCTTTTCAGTCCTCTGGCAAAGTACAGATATTATTATTATTATTATTATTTCACTCCTTGTGAGTTTTTCACATCAACATGCGCTATTGGTCTTTCACTGGAATCTGAGAGACAGTAAGTCTACTCAGGTTGCCAGGACTCTTCTGAGTATGCTTAGACGATTGCAGCAATGCAGTAGTCTGGATGGTTTCAATTCTTCAACTGATCTCAATTTTATTATTATTATTGTTGTTGTCTTATTAACCTTTCTTATTTTCTTAATATATTTTCATATATGAATTAATCTACATCTGTTTAAATCTCTAATATCTCTTTCTTTTTGTCTTAATTTCAGGTGAGTATCTTTATCCTGAACAGAAGATCGTTGGTAAGATTGTTGCATGTTCCCCTGTGTTTTGTTGTTTCGTCTATTTTCACAACCTCATTAAAGATTCCTGTTTTCACTTTGATCCATGTTACAGAAAGAAAATCTATCGATTCTTTCAAAAATTTACATAAAATTTTACTGTGTGCCGTAAGACATCATGCAGTTATTTTTGGGAAGAATATTTACGCCCACAAAAAAAATTTGATACAGATGCACGTGGACATATGAAAGAAACTCTCTCTCTCTCTCTCTCGTTTCTCTCTCACTCACTCTCTCTCTCGCTCTCTCTCTCTCTCTCGTTTCTCTCTCTCTCTCTCTCTATTGTTTCTCTCTCTCTCTCTCGTTTCTCTCTCTCTCTCTTTTGTTTCTCTCTCTTTTGTTTCTCTCACACTCAAATTACTCTAAACCACTCCCTCCCTCTCTCTCAAATTGCTCAATACCAGTGCTTTCGGAACGTTCCCCCTCTCCCTCTCTCTCTCTCTCTCTCTCTCTCTCTCTCTCTCTCTCTCTCTCTCTCTCTCTCTCTCTCTCTCAAATTACTCTAGACCCCCTCTCTCTCTTTCAAATTGCTCAAAACCCTTCTCTCTCTCTCTCTCTCTCTCTCTCTCTCTCTCTCTCTCTCTTATTGTTCAAAGCCCTTCTCTCTCTCCCTCTCTTTTTTTCTCTCACACTCAAATTACTCTAGACACCCCCCTCTCTCAAATTGCTAAAAAAAAACCTCTCTCTCCCTCTCTCTCCCTCTCTCTCTCTCTCTCTCTTTCTCTCTCTCTCTCTCAAAATAGAAAGATAAAATAAACCCACTTAACATACAGTGGTACCTTAACTAGCAAGTTTAGTTCGTTCCGCTTCGTAACTCAGTTTCCTCGTATATCAAATAAATTGTACCTATTAGAATGAACTGAAATGCCATTAATCCGTTCCATGTGTTAAATAGAAAAAAATGCGTTTAGATAAACTTAGTAAAAGAATTGAATACCCATCAAGAATGAATAAAAACAAAACGTATTTGTCTGTATTTTTGAGAAGAGGTTTGATGTGAATAATTTTTCAATTTCGGACAGTTCCCCTCGTCTTTATTGTGGTATGTATTACATGAATGTTGTGTTTGTACCTACTATCAAAATTATTCAAAGCAAAACGTCTTCGGTATAAAATAACCCAACGAGGGTTGATATGCCGTACAACAAATTCAACCAACCTGCCAGCCAAATAGCCATACTTTCTCAGCTTGTGTTTCATATTATTATTAGAAAGGAATAATTGAACATGTTGTTGTTGTTGGTACCTTTCCGTCCACTAAGGACGATGGCGTAGTGTCCAAATTATCTGCATCTGCACAAGTGACTCTGCAGGACAATTCTTGATTGACAGTCTTTGGTGCACTGACTGCACACAAACTGTGGTGCTTTCTGAGGTTGCAATCTTTTCTTTCTATTTCTGGCTCTCTTTTCTGTCGAGGCTACACTCCTCTCCGCCTTACTTCTCTCTGTACCTAGCTTAACGTTAAGGCACCAGGCCGCTCTGTTTTTTGCATCTACCTCCCACGTGTTGTGTCAATATTGCATATACTCATGACTCCCCTGCAGACACCCTTTAAATCGTAGGCGTGGTCTACCAACCAATCGGGAATCTTTTACTAATTATTATTATAAGTCTTTGGTGCACCTATTGTTCTTGTTGGCACCTTTCCGTCCACTAAGGACAATGGCGTAGTGTCCAAAAAAATTATCTGCATCTACGCAGGTGACTGAGTGACAGTCTTTGGTGCACTGTATATACACAAACTGTGATGCTTTCTTTTATCTTCTTTTCTGGCTTTCTTTGCTGTCAAGGCTACTCTCCTCTCTATATATTGAACTCATATAACTATGCAATCAAATGAATATTATCAAATAGGAGTGATTCCTTCAGACCATATAATTCTATATAGAAATAACCTGATTTGAAAACTTTAGAGTTTTCGTCATAAAATAACCCAGCAAGGGGTGACATGCCGTAAAATCCAACAAGCCAGCCAGCGAGTCAGCCACACTTTCTCAGTTTATATATCCCACCCAAACACAAAATTTGATGGAGATACGTACTGACATTTGGTCGAGCCCTGGAAATTCATCCATAATTGCTCACCGACAGATATTAATTTATACAGACAACATATACGTAAATGAATGATCATAATTGAGTGGCAAAATTCCTGTGACCACGGGAGGAGACTACAGTGTGTCGCATTGTCTCGTTACTTGTCTGTGACTGTGTAAATATCAACAGATCAAATGTACAGTAATCGGTCGGTTTTGTAAGCACCACGGTGTTTAAATATCAATTTGTTTGGCATTATGTAGAATATATTGATTCAGCGTCTCAAACTAGAAGACTTTTGGCAATTGATTCCAGGGGTTTTGGAACCATCGCTTTTAAATGAGTATCCACGGAGATTGCATCACCAGTTCAGCCGTAAAATCTTATTGATATCACACGCTTAGTGTACCAGTGTGTGTCTACACGTGTCAGATCCTACTTCAACAATTTGATTAAGCGGGGGGTTTGTTTGCCGAACATAGATCAAGGGGAGACTACTCTCTCTTTCTCTCTCTGTGTCGGTGATTGCGAAATGATAATCTGAGATTAACTGTCAGAACGCCGGCTATCGCTTCTCTTCGGCACGGCGTGAAAGATATCGCTGATAGGGCAACGTCTGCGACAGAGGAGCAAAATTTAAATGTTCAGAGGATTATGGTGCCGATTACATAACGCGATGACTCTTTCGAACTTCCACCCTTATCTGTCCCGAATTAAAGATCTGGTCTCATTCCTTTGGAAGGTACGAGTTCAATCCTACGCCAGAGAATCATATAAGAATTATATAGGATTTGCAATTATCTCAGTCGTTAGAGCATCCGGCTCGGAACCATAAGGTTCTGGGTTCAATATCGGCCCTCGCCAACTTAGCGTATGAGTAGCATAGGAATATGAGCAGTAAAGAATGAAACTCTTAGTCTCATTCCTTGGAAGGTCCGAGTACAGTATATATATATAATGCCTATGGGTGTCTCTCTGTGTGTGCATATATATATATATATATATAGTCTCTGTGTGTGTATGTATATAATGTCTATGTATGTGTATATATGTGTCTGTGTATGTATATAATGTCTATGTATATATGTGTATGTGTATATATGTATATGTATAATATATATATAATGTCTGTGTGTATATATGTATATATATATATATATATATATATGTCTGTGTGTATATATGTATACGCATATATATATAATGTCTGTGTGTATATATGTATACGCATATATATATAATGTCTGTGTGTATATGTATACGCATATATATATAATGTCTGTGTGTATATATGTATACGCATATATATATAATGTCTGTGTGTATATATGTATACGCATATATATAATGTCTGTGTGTATATATGTATACGCATATATATATAATGTCTGTGTGTATATATGTATACGCATATATATATAATGTCTGTGTGTATATATGTATACGCATATATATATAATGTCTGTGTGTATATATGTATCCATATATATATATAATGTCTGTGTGTATATATGTATACGCATATATATATAATGTCTGTGTGTGTATATATGTATACGCATATATATATATACATATATAGATACACACAGATATGTATGTATCTGTATGTATATGTATATGTATATATAATATATATATATATATATATATATATATATATATTCTGCCAACATTCATTCACCTACAAAATAAAACAAAGCTAAATAACCAGCAGCCTAACTGATCAACGCTCTTGATTGTGAGGTCAACAAAACTATTGACCCCATCCGACCGACGCGCCCCCCACCGCCCCCCCCACCGCCGCCGTTGTTTTAAATTCTGCCTCGAGCATCTTTTGTTTAGTTTTTCACTTAATATTCAAATTAGCCATTTGTAAAAACAATTCTTCATCTTATTGAAACTTTTCATGGCAAAAAAATAATGTTATAGCTGCAAGATGTTTTTAGTAATTTCATATTGGAAAATATGTTAGTATTATTTGGATTATTCGGACTATTGTCTTCATCTTTATTGTTATCTGTACAACGTTTCGGTCGATGTGCCCTCCGGCCTTCTTCAGGTATTTCTTGTCGGATTCGGGAACCTTCTTGTCGTAATCGGGAGCCATCATGGAACTTTCAAGCCAACCCTTTATTCAATTCATGGGGATATCTGTTTCATTCCATAGCTGGGGTACAGGTGTAAAGCTGTGCTAATTATTATTCTATGTTAATGTCACCCCTGACCAGGATTGAACCTGCAGCCTAGAGATAACTGTCACTTAGAACTGTCTTAACCCAACGCCTTTATCCACTATGCTATGTGTCCAAATAATAATAATTATCAAGCCTCATCTAAAAATTCAGAGAAATGGAAAATATATTTGAAAAAAAACTTCAGTAAATGAAGAAAGCTAAATACTTGTACTTCTAGAATATTCAATATCCATGAACAATACCTCTCTCAGTCGGGAAAATTTGCATCAGGACCGCCTTCGGTGGCAGCAGGCTCTCTGTAGCAGACTGTTCATGTCTGAAGCCACCCTTGCGCAACACCATGAAGCCAATAGGCCCAGGAGAAAGCGGTCAGCACCAAAGCACCGACACATCAACATCTTCAGTGACCGCCTTCATTCTGGTTGAGAATGTTTTTCGAACATCGGACTTCAGTCACAGGATGCGCTGTAACTTCAAGGGCACAAGGACTATATAGTCTTCCAAGACTGCAATACCAATGAGACTACTTTTCTCCCATCTATGCAAAGTTTGTCAATATATCCCATTGAATACATCATTCTCTATCATAATCTGTTCTTATGACTGTTTCAGTTTTTTCATATCTATCTATCTACTTCAGTCTTCATAGTTGGTCATGTCTTAATCATAAACACTCGTACAACTTCCATCCGCTCTCAAATCTTCATCCTTTTCTATAACCAAAGACTCTTCTTCTTCTCTTCTTCTTCTTCTTCTTCTTCTTCTTCTTCTTCTTCTTCTTCGTACCGTTGTCAACAACATCCAACTCATCTCAAAAGTTTGCAACTTCTTCATCCCAATTTTCAACTTCTTCTTCATCTTTTTCATCTTTAAAGCACAAATCATCTGCTGATTTGGGATAAAATTCCCAAACATCTGCCATATTTTGACAACATCACCCCCTTCCAATTCATCCAAGAACTTTTTCTTTTTCTTTTCCCTTTGAATTCTATCATTGTCTGACTCACCCCCCAACAACAATCAAAATTCCACTCTCGGATCCTTTTTTGCTTCTTTCCTCATTTTCTTTTTTCTCTTTCTTCCTTTCGTTCCCTTTTCTTCTTCCCTTTTTTTCCTTTTCTTTCTTCCCTTCATCTCTATTTTTCTCTTTTCTTCACTTTTCATTTCTTCTTCTTCTCTCTTTCTTCTTCTTCCTTCATCTCTTTCCCTTTTCTTCTTCTTCCTTCATCTCTTTCCCTTTCTTCTTCTTCCTTCATCTCTTTCCCTTCTTTTCTTCTTCTTCCTTCATCTCTTTCCTTTTCTTCTTCTTCCTTCATCTCTTTCCCTTTTTCTCTTCTTTTTTCTTATTCTCTTCCCTTTTCTTATTTTCTTTCGTCTTTTCTTTCCCTTTGCCTTTTTTTACTGCTTTTCTTTATCCGTTTTCCCATCATACCACTCTTTTACCCTTTTCTCTTTCTTTCTTTCTTTTACCCTTTTCCCTTCTTTCTTTCTTTTACCCTTTTCTCTTCTTTCTTTTTTTTTCTCTTATTCTCTTTTTCCTTTTCTTCTCATTATTTTTCTTATTTCTTTCATGTGTTCTTTCACCAACATACATATCCTCTTTTTCCACTTTTCCCTTCCCCTTCCCCTCTTGTTACCCCCTCCTCCTCCTCCTGTTCCCCTTTCGCCTACTTCTCTTCTTGTTTTTCCCTTTCCTTTTCTTCCTCCTTTTCCCCCTCCTCTTATTTCTCCATTTTTCTCCTCCTTTTTCTCTTGCTTCCCCCTTTTTCTCTTCTGATTTCACCCTTTTTATATTCTTCTTCTTGTTTCCCCCTTTTTTTTCCTTCCATAATTCCTACATATTTATTACCCCTCCACCCCCAACCATTTTCATTCACTCACTCCCTTCTTTCAATCTTCTTTTTTTTCTACCCCCCCCCCCCCCCATTCAATACCGAGTTCCATGTCATGTAATTTTTTACCCCATTATACCATTTACGATCAACTCGATGCCATTGAAAACTGGTTATTCCACAGACACTCCAAACGCTGTAAGCCAAATATTCCCATTAACAGACTACATGGGGGGGGCGAGAGGGGGGGGGTTACTATTTAGTTGAAAATCATTCAGCGGCGTCTTGTTCTTTTTTTTTGCGATTGGTCCCAGCATCTGATTTGGCATTCGTTTACCATTTTGGCATTTACCAGTTTTGATATACAATTTACTTATTCCTTAACCTTCGAACCTCTCCTACCCTTCCTCATCCTTCTCCTTTCTCCTCCTCCATGCACAATAAATTTCTACATTTGGTATGCGTGATATCTTTATTAGGCAATTTATGCACGACTACAACATGCATGCAAACATATGGGGGTGCAGATATATATTTGGAGATATTATATATATATATATATATATATATATATATGTGTGTGTGTGTGTGTGTAGTATATCTACAGCATTGTTACCATACACACATACATATATATGTGTGTGTATGATATCCACAGCCTTGTTACCACACACACATTTATATATATATATAATATCCATACTATTGTTACCACTCACACATCTCTCTCTATATATATATGATATCCACGCCATTGTTACCACACACACACACACACACACATATATATATATATAAATGATATCCGCAACATTGTTACCATATACACTCACACACACACACACCCACACATATATATATATATATATAACTGCTCTTATATATATGTGTGTGTGTGTGTGGTAGCAGTTGAGCGTACATATATATATATATGTGTATATATACATATGTATATGTACGTGCATATAATTTGTGTGATAGCAGTTATAAATATATAAATAAATGAAAACCTAAATTTATCAGAAATAAATTTATTCCGGCTACCTTTGCCTCTTCATATCGGATTCCATAATGGATCTATTAGGAAATCAGATTCGAAGAGGCGATGGTAACTGAAATAGATTAATTTCTGATAAATTGATGTTTTCATATATCTATTTATAATATACTCCACATATGTAAAAGCTAATAATGTCTCATTTATATTATACGAAGTATAGTATAAATAAGCACATACACACACTGATATTTATATTTATATATTCACCAAGATAGAAATGAACAATGAATGGAACGTTAATTTTTTCAGAATGCAAGGTGTGTCAAAAAATACCTTCAATCTCGATACTTTTTGACACAACTTGTGTGTGTGTATATATATATATATATATATATATATATATATATATATATTCTGAAGATTACAATTTTTTTTTTTAATCCCTTAAAAAGATTACATGAAACTTTAGGTTTTATCTTGACCAGTCAGCCAGTTTTTTTGCATTTTCTTTTGATTTTAAGTTATATATATATATATATATATATATATATATATATACACGTTATGTATGAACTTTGTTCTCGTGAACGTTATTTTTTTTTGGGGGGGGTTAAGCATTGGAAAAAAAGAACAAAAAAAAAGAACAAAAACAGAATTTTAATACTTAACTGTTGTTCTATGCCTAGTTCGATTAATTCCGATATTTCGGGTGAACATTCACCCTATTTCAAGGTATACGGGATATAAACTATCTTGAGAAAAATGAAATACTGTATATGAGAGAAAAAATGAATGAAGTGAAAGGATTTGGTGTTGTTTAGCCGTTATTTTTCTTTCGAAATTTTGTGACGTATATATATATATATATATATATATATATATATATATATATCTGTCTCTTCTCTTATTTTTTATCAAATAATCAAAATCTGTTTATATCTTCTTCTTTTCCCCCTCTATTGTGATATATTTCTTCTATTTGTTGATATTTTCCAATGTGCTGGACACTCGGATAAGTTTTGTTTATATTCATCTCTCAGATGAAGTGATTTTCACTGGACCTTGAAATGAATGGGATAACCGATTTTGAAGGATGAAAATCTCGAATAAAAAGTCATAAACATCCACAGAAAAAAAAGAATTTGAAATGAAACACTTTAAGAAATAAAGATTCTTTTTTCTTTACTTTCTTTTTTGTGTTTCTTTATATTCAACTAGTAATAAACATCTTTTTTTTTCTTTTTATAATTGGATAACATTTCATTTCTTCCTTCTTTCTTTCACTCCCCCTTCCTTATGTCCTTCCTTCCCTTCCTCCCTTCTTTCTTTCCTTCCTTCCTTCTTCCTTCCTTCCTTTCCTTCCTTCCTTCTTCCTTCTGTCCTTTCCTTCCTTTTCCTTCTTCCTTCTTCCTTTCCTTTCCTTCCTTTTTCCTTTCCTTCCTTCCTTTCCTTCCTTCCTTCTTCCTTTCCTTCATTCTTTTCTCCCTTCTGTCCTTCCTTCTTTCTTTACTTCCTCCCCTTTCCTTCCTCTTCCCTTCATTCCTTCTCCTTTCCTTCCTTTTTGCTTTCCTTCCTTTTTCCTTTACTTTCTTTTCTTCGTTCCATCTGTCCTTCCATTTCTTCCTGTTTCACTTTCTTCTTTCTAGCCCCCTCTCCCATATTTTAGTTTTCCACCTTTCCCCCATATATTTCTGCATTCCCACCTTCCCCCTCTTTATCTTCTTGAGTTCTTCCCCTCCACCTTTACCTTCTGTTGAGTTGCCTTCCTTCTTTCTTTCCTTTTTTTCCCCTTTTTTTTTCAATTCCTTCCAGATTCATTTTACTTTCTTGTTTTCCACTCTTCTTCCATCTTTTCCTTACATTCCTGTCTATCTTTCTGTCCTTCTTGTTTTCTTTCTTTCTTTCTTTCTTTCTTTCTTTCTAACCATGCACCCTTCTTCCCTTCTTAATGTCCATATCTTTTGTTCATCTTCTAAATTTCATTCTTCTTTCTCTTCTTTGACGTGTTTCATTCATTTCTTAATTCTCTGCAGTAGATTTTTCTTTCTATATTTTGTATTAAAGTATACCATGCCCTACTTATATATATGTATATATATATATATATATATATATATACCACTACTTCATGCACACACACACATACACATATATATATATATATATATATATATATATATATATAAGGGGCCGGTTTAGTTCAGATGCTAAAATAATCTCGGTCTAGCGCTATTGAAAAGGGGATAGACTCCCTCGCTGTATAGCTGATACTGACATTAGGCCACGCCGACGACTTTACTTTTACTTATATGTTGGTCTGAAGATTGTATAAATGAGAAACTGTCAGTAACCAGGTGCTGTTGACTATGTTCACACTAGATTAACTTAGATATATATGTGAGCATATACATGTATGTATATGAATGTTTATACGTAAATGTACGTGTATATCTGTATACATGTGCAAATATGCACATTATATATGTGCGTGCATGTATATATCATATGGCTGTATATATATATATATATATATATATATATATATATATATATATACATACATGGGTGTCTGCTATATATATATAACCCACCACTACTTTCTTCTTCACACATATATATATATGTATTAGTAAATACCTTTTTTGGTTCATTTTTCTGAATAGTTCTTCTTTTCTCAGCCATCTCCCTCTCAAATTAGTTTTATTCATTTGAAATTCACATTCATCCGCTCAAATAAGTTCTTTATTGAATAAAGAATCAAACTGCCTGTAAGTGTGTTGCTCATCAACAGATGATGCAAAGATAGAGAAAAGATTGAGAAAAAGAAAGAAAAAAAAAGGAATAAAAAGGGCGGAAAAAATAATTGCAGCAAAAAAACATGGCTACCAATGTAAAAGATTCACACAGTAATATCAGACGGGATACATTTGTTTCCAATATTCACAAACAGAATTCAAAGATAAGAGCAATAAAAAGGAGTATAAAATAAAGAAGAAAAATAAGATATAGGGGATATATATATGTGTGTAATATATATATATGTGTGTATATATATATGTGTGTATATGTGGATATATATGTATGTATATGTGGATATATATGTATGTATATGTATATATGTATGTATATGTGATATATATGTATATATCTATGTTTGTGTACATATGTGAATACATTTATGTGTATGTGTGTATGCATATATGTGTTTATACACATATATTAGTATATGTACATATGTATATATATATTTGTATATGTATGTATGTATATATATATTTGTATATGTATGTACATATATTTGTATATGTATGCATATATTTATGTATATGTGGATATATATGTATGTATATGTGGATATATATGTATGTATTTATGTTTGAGGGTACATGTGTGAATACATTCATGAGTATGTGTGTATGCATATATATGTGTTTATACACATATATTAGTATAGTATGTATGTACTGTATGTACACTATGTATGTTGTATATGTATGTAGATGTATGTATGTATATGTGTATGTACATGTATGTATGTATGTATGTATATGTATGTATGTACATATATTTGTATATATGTATGTATATGTATGTATGTACATATATTTGTATATGTATGTAATATGTATATGTATGTATGTATATATTTGTATATGTACATATGTATGTAAATGTATATGTATATATACATGTGTATATGTATATATTTGTGTATACACACATGTATATATGCATGTGTACATATATATATATATATAATTCATGTATATATGTGTGTTTTTATAAATGTATATAAATATATCTATATACACGCCACTAATTATATATATATATATATATATATATATATATATATATATATATATGCCTGCTACTTTTAAGATAAGTGGAAATAAAAGGAGTAAAAATAAAGAAGAGAAGAAAAAATAAATTAGACAGAAAACAAGAAAAATCCATTCAATTTGTTTATTTGTTTAATCATAGAATTTTTAATATTTACCTTCTTAAATAAAACCGATGCATAATTAGAAATATTAGGTTTAGTTTTATATTCATAAAGATACAACAAAGATCCTACATTTTTCTACCTTTTTTTTCTAAAGAGTTCCTTTACTTTTTTTTCTTTGTTATATCTTTCTATTATTTTTCTTCGTACGTTCATTCAGTCTTTTATTTTTTTCTCACTCCTTACTATCTCTTTAAATCCTACTCAAAAGACATTATTCTATTTTATTTATCTCATTTTCAATGTTTGTAATTTTGTTTTCAATCTTTCTCCTCAATTTTCCGATGTAGTCGGACACATTAAACGGAAGAATTTTCCATATAGTCCAATGATAAAGTACACGTGAATCCTAATAGATGGAGTCTTTTTGATGAAGTGTTATCAGGAGAACACATGGTGTATATATATATATATATATATATATATATATATATGAAGATAGGAGTGTTGGAATAAAATCCGACAGTATGAGGTGAGGTAAAAGGAAAAGTGAACAAAAGTGATGACTCAAACAAGTCCAAGTAGGAGAGAAATATTTCGTCCATCTGACGCGAAGAACATCTTTAGACTGAAGTTGTTCTTCGCGTCAGAAGAACAAAAAATTGTATTATCCATTAAGAATTGATTTATTTCAAAATTTTATCGGCATTAAATGACCCACTGAGGTTGATATGCCGTAAAATAAACCAAACCAGAGATGGATTGATATGAACAGACTGAGATAAATAAAATAGAAAGAGATATGAACAGACTAAAGTAGATGGATTGATAGATAAGAACAGACTGATATATATATATATATATATATATATATATATATATATATATATGAGATTTATCCAAAACTTGGTAGTAAGGGATGATATAATGGACTAAGATCCATGACTAATATTGATGATCCAGTATGTATAAATACAGCGAATCTTAAATATGAAGAGAGCTCAATGTATAATAACCTTTTAGATTATATACAGAGAATAAGTGAATTGAGACCCATCTGATGAGACGAAAATTTGGGGAGCCGGTTTAAATCAATAGATTTATATGGGAGAAATAAATTATTATGGGATTACGGTGTGAGCATATATATATAATATATATTATTATATATATATATATATGGATAGATATGAATGGACTGAGATATATTGGATAGATATTAATAGAGAGATTGGAACAGTCTGAGATAGATAGAAAGGTATGGACTGTCTGATAGATGGACTGGTAGATATGAATTGAATTAGATGATAGGAAGGTAGCTAGGTGCAGGAACAGAGAGAAGCAGAGTGAAGAAGGTCGATAGATACCAAAACAATGAGGAACAGGCTGAATAAGAAGGTAGATAGATACCAAAATAAAGACAATGAGGAACAGGCTGAGATTGGTAGGTAGATAGTTACAGTAACAGACTGAGATAGAAAGGTAAAAGGAGGAACAAGCTGAGAGAGGAAGGTAGATAGACAGAGGAACAGAGACGGTGAGATAGGAAAGTAGATATATACAGGAACTGGGAGGAACAGATTGAGTGAGGAAGGTAGATAGATAAATTAAGAGGCTGAGATGGATACTAATTCCAGAGATTTGATAAATCTGAACTCGCTGAATTTGATAGATTGATAGAGAAAATTAGTCTAAAAAGATATCAGTATTGAAAATCATTTTCAGATGAGTGAAAGAGGGATAGGGGGAGTGAAAGAGGGATAGGGGAAGTGAGAAAGGGAGCATGAGAGAGGTGGAGGGAGCAATAAAGAGAGAGCAAGATAGAGGGAGAGCAAGTTTTAATACAAACTGGTAGAGAGAGTGAGAAAAAGAGAAAGAGAGGGGGGCTAGAAAAAGAGAGCAAATGAGAGAGGGGGGAGAAAAAGAGAGCAAATGAGAGAGGGGGAGCGAGAAAAAGAGAGAGCAAGAGAGGAGGGGGAGCAAGAAAGAGAGAGAGGGAGCAAGACAGGGAAAGTGAGAAAGAGATAGTGACAGCAAGAGAGAGGTAAAAGAAGTGAGAGAGATAGAGAAAGAACACAGGAGAGAGATTCAGGGGAGGGGAGTGAGGAGGGGGGGGGAGAATATATTTCGAAGTCATTTTCAGCTTCAGTATCTCCAATTATAGATTTAACTTAATTTAATTATTCAAATATAAAATGCAAACAAGTTTTATGGTTTCTGTTATTTCTCTTCATTTATCCTTTCTTTTTCTTTTTCTTTTCTATTGTTTTTGTCTTTTTTTTATTATCCATTTTTGTTTTGGGTACTTTTTATTTATTTTGCTTTCTTTTAAGTAATTGTAATTAGGAAATGTAGCTGTCATCTCCAACCAACTGTTTAAAAAAAAAAAAAAAAGACAACAAAAAAATGTTTAAAAAAAAGAAAGAAAAAGAAACGTTCCACTAATTCTATTTTCTTCGCTTTCATTTTCACACTGGCAATTAGACACAATTTTATCATCATCCACCTCACACGTATCCCATCATCCTCTGAAAATATATCCCATCAGCCCTCTTGTTTTTGTTTGTTTTTTATTTGATTTTTGTTTTGTTTTTTTACTCTCATCAAACAAGATAAGACAAACACAATTTTCGAAAAGTTTGGACAAATAAAAGTAAAAGAAAAAAAAAGAAACTTGTTAAGTAAAATGGTTTCAATGGAATTTGATCTTGATATCATCAAAAAAGATATTTCTTTGAAATAATTCTTGCTGGATGCAATAAATCTCTAAGCACAATAACATGATTGGCACATGATTTTTATCGATATATATATATATATATATATATATATATATAGACTTGTGTGTGTGGATATGGATATGTGTCTGTCTCTGTGTGTATGTATGCATACGTGTGTGTGTGTGTATGGATTTGTGTGGATATGGATATGTGTCTGTCTCTGTGTGTATGAATGCATACGTGTGTGTGTGTGTGTGGATATGTCTGCGTGTATATGTGTATATATGTGTATGTGTGTATATGGATATATTTGTGTATGTGTATATGGATATATTTGTGTATGTGTATATATATGTGTGTGTGTACATGTCTGAGTATGGATATATGTAGGTGTGTATATGTAAGTTTATAAATGTGTGTGTATGTGTGTATATGTAAGTTTATAAATGTGTGTGTACATATATGTATATGTAAGTATATAGATGTTTGTGTACATATATGTATATGTAAGTATATAGATGTGTGTGTACATATATGTATATGTAAGTATATAGATGTGTGTGTACATATATGTATATGTAAGTATATAGATGTGTGTGTACATATATGTATATGTAAGTATATATACATATATATGTATGTATGTGTGAGTATTTGTTGATACATGTGTATATGTCCCTGAATGTTAATCATGATTATCTGAATTTTATATATGTATAAATGCATATAGATACTCTCAGACATACATACATACATACATATATATATATAATATATATATATATATATATATATATATATATAATGTCTCTGTTTGTTTTTATAATTCTTACACTTGTATATTAAAAAGCAATCAGGCACTAATAATATTTCTTATTCGTTTTGTTCATCTCATCATCCACTATTATTTACATCTACTGAGAAGAAAATTATTGTCGTTGCATATATATATATATATATTTGGAGAACAATTTATTGAAGTCTATTTCAAGTTTGCCATCTTTGTGTAATGAGAAATAAAGATAAAAACAAACATTATTCTTAAACTTTGAAATAACTGTTTATCTTATCACCAACACACGCACACACACACACACACTGACATATATATATATATATATATATATATATATATATATATATATACACACATATACACTGACATATATACAAATATAAATGTATTGATGTCATTTTCATATAATTTGGTTCTTAATATACTATTAAGCTGTTATTGGAAATTATTTTTTCAATATAATCTTTTTCTCTGAAAAGAATTGCTAAACTTTTTATTGTAGCAGAATGGTTAATTTAAAGGATGGAACCAAAAACCAAATTACATAATTAAATGGAACAGGAATCAAAACATTTCTTTCTTATATTCAAAAGTTTTCCAACAGTGGTCATGAGTCCAGCAATGAAGCATTAATTTAATAAACTTTTCTCCACAGTAAATTTCTTCTCCATCTTCTTCTTCTTCGTTTTTCTTTCTTTCTTTTTATTATTCTTCCTCCTTTTTTATTTTTCTTCATTTTCTTTCTTTCTTTCTTTCTCTCTTAACCATTCTCTTATTTTTTGCCTATTATTCTTCTTTCTTTATTACTTTCATTTATTTTCCTTATTTCTCTCATTTTCCCTCTTTTTTCTTTCTTCTTTCTCTTCTTACACTTTCTCTTATTTTCCCTCCTATTTTTCATACTCTTTCTCTCTTTTTATATCTACTTCAATGTTTCTTCAATCTTATCCTCTAGGGGTTAAATAGAAAAAAATGAGTTTACAAAAATGAGTACCCATTAAGAATGAATAAAACAAAAACGTCTTCAGCATAAAATAACCCAACAAGGGTTGACATGCCATAAAATCCAGTTAACTAACAATCATTCATTCATCCTTTCATTATTTCTGTATTTCTTCAAAATGATTCATTGTTGGAAAAAGTTTCCATTTATGCATGTGTGGTGGGCACATATGCGTATGTGTGTATATGCATGTGCACATATGTGTGAGTGCATACATATGTGTGTACATATGCGTATGTGTGTATATGCATGTGCACATATGTGTGAGTGTGCATATACATATGCGTATGTGTGTATATGCATGTGCACATATGTGTGAGTGCATACATATGTGTGTGTATATATGCGTATGTGTGTATATGCATGTGCACATATGTGTGAGTGCATACATATGTGTGTGTGTTCATACAAATATGTGTGTGTGCGCGTATATGTGTGTGCATGTATGTGTATATGTTTTTGTGCATGTATGTGTGTATGTATGTGTATATGTGTGCGTTTGTCAGTGCATTCTTCAGCATGGGAACTATCTTTTTGAACACCCCCCCAAAAAAAAGGACCACAAACTGTGTATGCACATATGTGTGTGTATGTACACGTTTGTCAGTGCATTCTTTAGCCTCAGAACTATCTTCTTGAACCCCCCCTCTCCCCCCCCTAAAAAAAGACCAAAAACTGCAGTTTCTTCATCTTCTTCTTCTACCCTCTCGCACCCATTCTCTTGCTCATCCCTTTCCATCTTTGTGTGCACTTGCATGAGAATGAGGCAGCCATTCACCAATGTGCCGAAACATGTGTTTATTCCATCCACCCCAGCCCCACCCCCTCTTCAAAGTGGCCAGACACGGAGAAGCTGATAATAATAAACACAAAACAAAACAAAAAAAACGAAATAAGATAAAATGAAATAAATAAAATAGTCAAGGCGTGGGGTGGGGTGGGTGGGTGAGTAGGCAAAGTTGAGGAGGAAGCAGGGCAGAACTTCCAGAAGAAGAAGTCTGCAAAAGAACCCCCCCTCTTAACCCACCTACCCCCAAAAAATTGTCATGGAAAGAAATAGACAGGTGGTATGTTATTATTACTTTATCTTGTCTGCCCAACATCTGGTTGGAGTAAACACCAGATGTTTAACATAGTTAATAAGAAACGGAAGAAGAAAAACTTCCTCTTCTCAGCACACTGTCAACATCTTTTGAGTAATAACGAACATCAAATGGTATTTTCTGTTTGTGTATCTGTGAGAAATTCTTTAGTCCTCATTTGTCTTGTTAGAAACCCCCCCCCCCGCCAAAAAAACGAAATTGGTGTTTTTTATCTTATTATAATGGAGATTGTGTGTTTGTATGTCTGTAACCGAAATTATATCACTACTCAATTCACAATTCCCTTAGTTATTTACATCACATTCTCCATGATTTTATTCTTATTTAAACCTCAATTATTAATAAAAATTTTATACATTATGAATCTGTTGACCATGTTTATATATACAACAAAATAGCGGTTTACAGTGTGAACAAGAAAGCTAATTTGCATATTGATTTTAAAAATATAAATTTAATAAATATGTGCTTAGTATTATTGATTTCTAATTGTTTGTTTTGTAATAATTAAATTATTATACTGTGGTATATCCACAGGTTATGCTGGTAGTTAATAAGAAACAGAAGAAGAAACCTTCCTCTTCTCAGCACACTGTCAACATTTTTGAGTAATAACGAACATCAAATGGTATTTTCTGTTTCTGTATCTGTGAGAAATTCATTAGTCTTCATTGCCTTGTTAGAAAAAACCCACCTAAAAAAAAATTGTTTATTTTTTCATCTTATTATAATGGAGGTTATGTAACTGTGTGTATGTAACCAAAACTAAGTCATCACTGATGTCATGATTTCCTTAGTTATTTAAGTTATATTCTCAACGATTATTAAATTGTCATTATTTAATTGTTTGTGTGATAATCAATCAGAACACCCTTGTTTGAATTCATGGGTAATCATATGTTAATTGATTATTTTCCCATTAAACTAACCCTAACCCTAACCCCGTCTTCTTTTTTCCTAGTGGATTAATAAATAAATAGATAAATCAGTGGTTCCCCTTTTTAAGGTAATTAAAAATAAAAAATACTTAAAACAGAGCTTGAGGTCACAGTGGCCTGAACGTTGTGTTTATACACAATAAATATGAGGACAACAGTCCGAAATATCATAATTATTCATATCAAGTCTCATCTCATAAATATATATACAAATATATTCAGTTTTTTTTTTTTTTTTGTTTTTTTTTTTTTTAAGATGATTTTGATTTTCTAAAAGACAGCTTTGGCATTAAATAACCCACAAAATTTGATATGCCATTAAAGCAAAGAAAACAAACTAAACCTCTCAAATATCAGAATATATTTTACGGATAGAATGAACTTTATTTCACAAAATAAAATAAAATTTCCTTCTTCTTTTTGGAGCTTCATCCTAAAACAGTTATCAGAATATATTTGCATTGATTAAATAAACTTTATTTCTCAAAATAAAATAAAATTTCCTTCTTTTTGGAACCTCATGCTAAAACAGATCCCGAGGTTACAGTGGCCGGAACATTGTATTTATACACAATAAAGATGAGGACAACAGTCTGAAATATCAGAATATATTTGTACAGATAGAATGAACTTTATTTCTCAAAATAGAATAAAACTTCCTTCTTTTTGGAGAATCATCCTTAAATAGTTCCCGAGGTTACAGTGGCCGGAACATTGTGTTCATACACAATAAAGATGAGGACAACAGTCCAAAAGCAAAGAAACGAAACCTCTCAAATATCAGAATATATTTGCATGGATTGAATGAACTTTATTTCTCAAAATGAAATAAAATTTCCTACTTTTTCGAGCATTATTCTGTCAATATATTTGAACGAAAACAATCCCGTTGTTCTTATTGGTTTCTTTGTACTTACATTCTTGCCCTAGTTGTTCAATGATATGTTTCAAAGTCAATCAATCTTCGTTCTTTTGTGTGTGGGTTACTGGGATTGTTTTTCTGCACAGCTTCAACCTGCTTATGGCATTTTCGAACTGGAGATTGCTTAGTCAATATTTTATGTCGTACAAGCCGCTCAGGTTGAAATGGAGCAAGAATCAACTTCTGCTGCTCTGTATGTATAGATATAACTGCTGTGCAAAAGTACACATCTTTCTAACAGTTCATCAATATAAAATTGATATAATATACACTAGCTGAAGTACCTGTGTTGGGTAGGAGGTGAAGACTTGGAAGAAGCCGCTCAGGTTGAAATGGAGCAAGAAACAACTTCTGCTGCTCTGTATGTATAGATATAACTGCTGTGCAAAAGTACATAGCTTTCTAACAGTTCATCAATATAAAATTGATATAATATACACTAGCTGAAGTACCTGTGTTGGGTAGGAGGTGAAGACTTGGAAGAAGCCGCTCAGGTTGAAATGGAGCAAGAATCAACTTCTGCTGCTCTGTATGTATAGATATAACTGCTGTGCAAAAGTACGTATCTTTCTAACAGTTCATCAATATAAAATTGATATAGTATACACTAGCTGGAGTCCCTGTGTTGGGTAGGAGGTGAAGACTTAGATTATATCGCACAAGGTGCTCAGGTTGAAATGAGAGGTGGGGGATGTCATGGAAAATGGCTGAGGATTAGGAAGAGAAATTAACTTGAATATGGATATAATGGATTAAATACAAACAGAAAGGAATTGGAGTGATCTTCTGATTTTTGGCCAAGAGTGCAGATACTACACTCTGATCCTAAAGAGAGAAGAATAGAGAGTCACATTTTGATTCTATGCCAAGTGTGCAGGTACTATTCTTTGAGCCTAAAGGTAATTGGGGACTGATCCTTTGATTCTAGATCAAGAGCGCAGATACTACACTCTGATCCATTTACAAGTCATCTCATTATAGATGACTTTTTTTAATAATAGAGAAAAAAAATACAGGAAGAGAGAAGTGAAGAATTAATGAACACAAAAACAAAAAAAATGGATCAAACAATCACGAAGGAGGAGATGAAATTATTTAAAGAAGAGAAGTTGAAGAATGTCTAAAAGTCTTTGAGCTGGGGGGCTGGGGCCGGGATAAGGGGGTCGTGGAAAATGGCTGAGGATCAGGAAGAGAAAGGAACAAGCATATGGATATAATGGATTAAATACAAACAGACGAAATTTGATCTGTGCTTTGTGGGTGGCTAGCTTTGATTTGGTTAGCGCTGTGCAAACATTCCTTGCAGGAAGTTTCCTGAATGTCTTCCTTAATAAGCCATCTTTGATTTTGCCCCTTGGCTCACGTTCTTTCGGAAAAGATGACCGTCGAACAACCACAAAACAAATCAAGAAAAAGTTGGGGAAAATAATAGGGAAAAGGAAAAGATTTAGAAATAGACAAGAGAGCAAAGATGAAGAAGAAAATGGTTTGATGGACACGATGTTGACAAAAAAAAAAGAAAAGTTGGAGAAAAAGAAAAGGAAGAAAAAGATTTAGAAATAGACAAGAGAGCAAAGATGAAGAAGAAAATGGTTTCATGAACAATGTTGACAAAAAAAAAAAAAGAAAAGAAAAGAAAAAAGTTGGAGAAAAAGAAAAAGAAGAAAAAGATCTAGAAATATATAAGGGAGAGCAAGGATGAAGTTGAGGAGGAATAAAGAAAAGAAAAAGGTAGAAATAAACAAGAGAGGGCAAACATGAAAATACAGTTAGATGGACAACGTTAAAAAAGAAAAGAAAAGTTGGGAGAAAAAATAAAAGACGAAAACGATTTAGAAATATATAAGAGAGAGCAAGGATGAGTTGGGAAAAAGAAAAAGAAGAGCAAAGATGAAGAAAATGGTGTGAGGGATGATGTTGACAAAAAAGAATGGAAAAGTTGGGGCAAAAAAGAAAAAGATATAAAAATACAAGGGAGAGCAAAGATGAAGAGGAAAGGAGAAAAGAAAGGTAGAAATAAACAAGATAGAGCAAAGATGGAGAAAACAGATGGGGAATGTTAAAAAATAAAATAAAAGATGGTGAGAAAAAAATAAAGAAAATGATTTAGAAATACATAAGGGAGAGCAAAGATCGAATTGGGGGAAAAAACAAGAAAAAAACAAGAAAATCCTTTTTTTAAATATACAAGAGAGAGGAAAGATGAAGAAAATGGTTTGATGGGCAATGTTGACCAAGGAAAATGAAAAAAAGATTTAGAAATACACAAGACTGAGCAAAGATGAAGTTGGGTATAAAGAAAAAAAGAATAAGATAGAAATATACAAGGGAGAGCAAAGATGAGGAAAACTGTTAGATGGACTATGTTGACAAAGAAAAGAAAAGTTTGGGAGCAAAAATATAAATATATATATATATGCAAGACGGTGCAAAGACGAAGTTAGGAGAGAAAAAGTATTAAAAAAATGAAAAAAGATTTAGAAATATACAAGAAAAAGCAAAGATTAAGAAAACTGTTAGATGGACTGTGTTGACAAAGAAAAGAAAAGTTTAGGAGCAAAAAGACAACATATATATATATATATATATATATATATATATATATATATATATATATACAACACAGAACAAAGATTAAGTTAGGGAGGGAAAAAAGAGAGAAAAAATGAAAAAGATTTAGAAATATACAAGGGAGAGCAAAGATGAAGAAAACAGTGAGATGGACAGTGTTGACAAAGAAAAGTTTAGGAGCAAAAAGACAAAAATATAGAACTGCAAGACAGAGCAAAAATAAAGTTAGGGAGGAAAAAAAAGAGAAGAAAAAAATGAAAACGATCTAGAAATATACAAGGGAGAGCAAAGATGAAGAAAACAGTTAGATGGACAATTTTACCAAAAAAAAAAAAAAAAAAAAAACAAAGAGAGAGGGAAACAAAAAAGACAAAAAAGTACAAGATTTAATGACGAAGAGTTTCTTGTCAATTCTAACAGCATCTCGAGTGTCTTCAGTCCAAACACGATAAATTAGAAACTTGCTTCGTTCTTGTTTTCTAATTTTGGTTTGTCCACTCCTGAACACGTTTATCTGTATTTTTCTTCTGACTCTGGACAAATAAAGTCATAGCTCGTGTTGACAGAGAATAAGAAATAATGCTTCAAGAGAAACCAACTGATATGAATGTAGACCAATGGTTAGAGATGTGAAACTGAGGATGGAGGAAAATGTGCAAAACTTCAAGATAGATAGAGACACATACATACAGAATAAGATACGATAGATAAACATACTGAGGTAGGTAGATTGATAGATTTATAGATAGAAAAACAGACAGACATTAGATAGATAGATAGATAGATAAAATTTTAAATAGAAGTGAAAACAAATGATGTAGGCCAATGGTTAGAGATGTGAAACTGAGGATGGAGGAAAATGTGCAAAACTTCTTCTTCAAGATAGAGGGGCCGGGTTAGCTCAGTCGGTAGAGCGTTCGGCTAGAAACCACAAGGTTCCTAGTTCGATACCGGTCCCCGCCAACTCAGCGTATGAGTAGCACAGGGATCTGTGCGGTAAAGTAAGGAGCTGATGGTAGGTGTGGCGCTCCACCTCAGATGCTAAAACAATCTCCTTGGTCTAGCGCTATTGAAAAGGGGGTAGACTCCCTTGCTGATTGGCTGATACCGACTTTAGGCTGCCCCGTCGACTTTACTTACTTACATACAGAATAAGATACGATAGATAAACAGATGGATAAACATACTGAGGTAGATTGATAGATAGATTTATAGATAGAAAAACAGACAAAAATAAGATAGACATAGATAGATAGATAAAATTTTAAATAGAAGTGAAAACAAATGATGTAGGCCAATGGTTAGAGATGTGAAACTGAGGATGGAGAAAATGGGCAAAACTTCTTCTTCAAGATAGATAGAGACACTTACATCTTATTATAATAGAGATTGTGTGTTTTTCTGTCTATAACCGAAACTATATTACCACTCAAGTCTCAATTCCTTTACTTATTTACATCACATTCTCCATGATTTTATTTTTATTTAAACCTCAATTATCAATAAAACTGTTATACATTATTAATACTGTTGGCCACATCTGCATACTATTAACATGCGAATGTACTTATATATACAATAAAATAGCGGTTTGCACTGTGAACGGGAAGGCTAATTTGCATATTGATATTAAAAATTTGATTTTAATAAATATGCGCTTGGTAAGTATTGATTTCTAATTGTTTGGTTTTATATTAATGAATATAAGCAAAGATCTCTTCAATAAATCTTAAAAGAAATCCATTAACAAGAAAATTAACTGTAATTTTATTATTTATTTCCTATTTTAACTCAATAGTTAAATTAGGAAAATTTAGCAATGAAAGATGGGAGTGGTAGAATAGTAAGTTTCAGTTGTTCAATTTTTCGATTATACCCCGCTCTGTTTCAAATCTTTTTATTTGCATTCTTGTTTAGTTTCATTAGCCTTTCTAATTTAGTATGATATTTTATCACTTTAAAACTTAAATACTTGCACCCGGAGGGTGCATATATTTGCTAGTACAGAATAAGATACGATAAACAGATGGATAAACATACTGAGGTAGGTAGATTGATAGATAGATTTATAGATAGAAAAACAGACACATAAGAAGATAGACATACTTAGATAGATAGATAAAATTTTAAATAGAAGTGAAAACAAATGATATAGGCCAATGGTTAGAGATGTGAAACTGAGATGGAGGAAAATGTGCAAAACTTCTTTATTAAGATTAGTACAAAATAAATAACACCCTCCGGGCGATGTAAAAATATATTTTTGAAAGATATTGCCAGGAGGGTGGGAGTAAAAAATTCAATGTCAGCAAGTTTGTACCCTAAGTAAGTAAAATCATCAAATTCATTAAAGGATTAAAAAATAAAACAATTTGAAATGTAAACTTTAAATAAAACAAACTATATATAGATATATAATACCAGTCATGTATTTATTAAAATTTGTTTTAAAAAACAATTAGGACTGTCTAATGCTGTCTAATATATATATATATATATATATATATATATATATAAGAAATGAAGTTATAGTTATAGTGTTACTATATATATATATATATATATATATATATATATATGAGAATCAAGTGTCAAAAAGTACAAAAAGATCTCGATATCTTTCACACACCTTGGTGTGTGTGTATATATATATATATAATATATATATATATAAGGAGAAATGAAATTATAGTTTTACTATATATATACATATATATATAGATAAATAGATAAGGAGAAATAAAGTGATAGTTATAGTGGTACTAATATATATATAGGAATAAATCACAGGTTAACAAACAACACTGTTGTTACCTTATTTTTTCTTTACACCTGCATTGTGATAGCCTTCAAAATCAACCTCCAAACCAATATATATATATATATATATATATATATATATATATATATATATATATAAGGTAAAATGGATATGAATCCGACAATATGTGTAGAAAATTTGTAGAAAAAACAAGATGTTAAAAGTTTTGCTGACATAAATCTGTTTCGACCATATGTTGATAAGACCTCTTCATATGGTCGAAACAGATTTCTGTCAGCAAAACTTTTAACATCTTGTTTTTTCTACAAACTTTCTACACACACACACACACACACACACACATATATATATATATATATATATATATATATAGGAGAAATGAAGTTATATAATGGAAAAGCTTGAGAAAACAACATGGCCATCAAAGGAAAAACAAATGAATTTCTGTGAACAGGTTATGAGTCAAAGTAAAAAAAAAAAAACAAAGAAAAAACAACAAAAAGAAGCAAATGTGCTTTGAGGCAATGGGCACTTGCTGATTGTTAATCAAAATTTTCATCTTTAAATGGTCGATGTTTTATCAATAGGGAGTCATCTGTTACTGATTTTTTTTTTTTTGTATTGGACAACAAAACAACCACAGAAAGAACGAAAGATTCAGTGTATTGTTTTGGGTAAGTTTTTCCAATATTGCCCGAGTCTAAAGAACTTTGGAAATCTGTAACGGAATGGTTTTTATTGCGTCTGACTCTTCAATGTTTCAATGTTGGTAGAGAATGGTAAACAATTTACGACTGTTATCGATAAACAGATTGGGAAAAGCAAATATTTGTACTCTTATCTTTTGTCGATAAAAAAAGCCCCGAAGGATCAAGGTGTAATATCTGTTGCTTTTTCACTCAAGGGTGTTGAGTTTGTTTTTGTTTTCATTAATTCTTGTCTGAGACTTTGAGACAAGTTGATGCTAATAGATGTTTTTGACTATCTTCATTTTAAATGGCCAGTTTAGCTCAGTCGGTAGAGTATCCACCTAGGAATCACAAGGTTCCTTGTTTGATACTGTTCTTACCAACTCGGCACATGAGTAGCACAGATTGGGTAATCTGATCTGTGTGGTAAGTGTGGCACTTCTCCTCAGCAAAAAAGAAACAAAAAAACAATCTCCCTGGTCTAGTGCTAGTGAAAAGGGGATAAAGTTTCTCACTGTTTGGCTGATACCGACAATATCATTCTGCCAACTTTTTAAGTTTACTATCTGCATCAAAAAACTGTGGTTATTTCCTATAACTCCAACCTAAAAAAGGGGAACCACTCTGAATTAATTTTATCTGTTAATTGATTATTTTCCCATTAAACTAACTCTAAACCCGTCTTCTTTTTCCTAGTGAATCAATAAATAAATAAATAATTTATCAGTCAATCAGAGTGGTTCCCCTTTTTAGGGGTCGGGTTAGCTCAGTCGGTAGAGCGTTTGGCTAGAAACCACGAGGTTCCTAGTTCGATACCGGTCCCCGCCAACTCAGCGTATGAGTAGCACAGGGATCTGTGCGATAAAGTAAGGAGCTGATGGTCGGTGTGGCACTTCACCTCAGACACTAAAATAATCTCCTTGGTCTAGCACAAGTGAAAAGGGGGTAGACTCCCTCCTGATTGGCTGATACCGACTTTAGGCCACCCCGACGACTTTACTTACTTATAGGAAATAACTAAAATTGTTGTTTTTATCAGAGACATTGTGATAAGTTGTTAGTAAATTAATTTTTAACACATCTTTTAACTCATTTTATGATCTATTCAACCCATATATGGAACCCTTACAGGTACTACCACTCCAGGTCAGAGTGCAACTGGAAGTAATGACAATTGAAGGGATAATCAACACTCCTCAGAGCTTCAGGATTGGAACCACACTACTAGATGCAGCTTAACATCATACCCATTTCCTATGACTCTAACCATTACACCATGTGCCTCAAATTATAACTATTATACTATCTTAGAACTTTAATATACAAATACACAAACAGGAAAGGCTATTAAAAAAAAAGGATAATTAACAAAACTCAATAGTGTTGCTTCTTTTTTGGGTTTTTTTCTCTGGAACAATAACAGCACTTAGCTCATTAGTCATTCCTTTGATAGAGCAGCACCCAAGCGTTATGAGTTGCAAATGTCAAAAGAAAGCGTCTGAATAATAAAAGTTTTATATAAATGTCCCAAGATTGCTTCCGACAATAAGCAGGATATGGTTAAACCATTTCCAGGGGATTGTTCGGCTGGCGCCAGTGATACTCAAATTAAGAAAACCTCAAACAAATATACACACATACATACATACATATATATATATATATATATATATATATATATATATATTATATATATATATATAATTAGAGGGTTAATTGTTTGTGAAATACGGGGTGAGGTCTGAGATTAACATTTTGTAATAGAAGCAGGGGTAAATATCAAACGGAACAGATGGGGCCTTTGCACTCCCCCTGCTCAACAGGGGTTGGCAGTAAGTATGACCATTTGCCCTTTTATAGGAATGCTAATAAAGAAACGTATTTCCTCTCAGATGTAAAGGATCACAGTTGGACGAGGACATTACCAAATTAAATGAACAGTTTAACAATATTTCATATATAAATGAACATATGATTTGTTATTTTGTTGTTGGCTTGTGCCATTTTTAAAAAATGTTCTCATGTGTATAAATACTGTTAGTGCAATAGAAATCTATAATTTTGTGTGAGGCCAAAAAAAGAAACAAAGAAAGAAAAACAGACTGGCATGAAGAAAAGGAACAAAAGAAGCTAGGAAGGAAGGAAGGAAAAGGAGAGAGAGAGAATTTTGATAAATAGATATATAAGAGATGAAGGCTGGAATTACATATATATGTAATATATATATATATATATATATATTTACATACATTTTGAAATAGAGATTGATAGATATGCTCAGACTGAGATAGATAGATAGATATGAATGGACTGAGATAGATAAATAGATAGATATGAACAGACTGAGATAGATAGATATGAAGACTGAGATAGATAGATATGAACAGACTGAGAGATAGATATGAACAGACTGAGATAGATAGATATAGATAGATATATGAAGAGAGATAGATAGAGATAGATAGATAGATAGAGATAAACAGACTGAGAGAGAGATAGATAGAGATAAACAGACTGAGAGAGAGATAGATAGAGATAAACAGACTGAGAGAGAGATAGATAGAGATAAACAGACTGAGAGAGATAGATAGATATAAACAGACTGAGAGAGAGAGAAACAGAGAGAGAGAGAAACAGAGAGAGAGAGATATAAACAGACTGAGAGAGAGAGATATATAAACAGACTGAGAGAGAGAGAGAGAGATAGATATATATAAACAGACTGAGATATATATATATATATATATATATAGATATAAACAGACTGAGAGAGTTAGATAGATAGATATAAACAGACTGAGATAGAGAGAGAGAGAGATATGAATGGATAGATAGATATGAACAGACTGAGATAGATAGATAGGTAGATATGAATGAATGGATAGATAGATAGATAGATAGATAAACTGGGATGGATAGTTATGAACCAACTGATATGAATAGATCGATAGACAAATATGAACAGATTGAGAAAGATTGATATATTGATATGAACAGAATGATGAAGGTTTGAGTGACTTTTAATCACAATACATTCCTGACTTTTGGTTTTAAAATCTTGAATGTTAACAGAAGGAAGAATTCCTTCCATCTGTATTGAAATATCTAAATAAATTAACATGTAAGAATCTTAGAAAAATGACCAATTCACAGATCATTCACATTCTTTCACAGAAGCCTTTTAAAAGTTAAATATACATAAAGTTAAATAAACATAAATAAAAAGTTGAATATTCATGCACAATTCCATTGCGTACCTACTTACGAATACATGAAAAACCACGGACAACACCTGCATGTCAACGCAGAGACACGTGTGTGCGTCTCTCCATTTACAATAATATTAGCAAACAACACAGAAACTAACAATACTGACAATGTCACGTATCTATTTTTTATTATTATTATTATTTTTGGCATGTATTCTGAATTTTAAAAAAATAAAATGGACAGAATTTTTTTTTTTTTTTTTTTTTTTTTCAATTTCATCTGAAAATTTTGAAAAGATGTCCCAGCCTGTTTAATCATTTGCATTCATTAGCCGTTCCTTCTTCGTGCAACGTCTTTTATGCAAATAGGCTCCATTTTGACAATTCAGCAGAAGAAATTGGAATAATATAATGCTTCAGCCTTCCCCCACCCCCTCACACCATTCCCTGCTTCTTCTTTGAAAAGAGTTTGCCCCCTAGAGGACTCATGTCACTCCAAGGTCAACTTCCAGGAGTTCAAATCCAACCTGGAACTGTCGAAACTGTTTTGGTTTTATTTCTAACCAAAGACACAAAACAAACGCAATAACGATTCACAGTGTGATGTTGCGAAACAATGACCTTATATTTTTTTTATTTTAGGAAAAAGATGAACTTGTCAGTTTTTTTGTCCTCATCAGAAAAAACAAACAGAAAAAAGGCACTTTTAAAGTTTAGGGGGTTCTTTTTGGGGGGAGGAAGGGGTCGGTTATAATCTTGTTCTTTTCATTAGATGGTCACAATGAATAAAAAAAATTAGTTCTGTCTTTAACCCTTTTTTCCTGACATCTGTAAACCATCAATGGATATTAGTGACAATATTGTGAGGAGGACAAAATGAAGACACAGTGCAACTTTCAAAAAGGAGATGTTAAAATAATATTCTGTGACACTTTTTGTATAATTATTTACTAAGCTTATCTTAGATGTAGCATAAGGCCAGAAATATAGAGCACCCAGTGAGAATCGAACTCACTAATAGTCTGTTAACATTGATTATTATCCATGACCTCAATTTAGATGGTTGCAATCAATAAAAAAAATTATTTCTCAGAATATTTGAAATGAGGCTTGATAATTAGTATTATTTGGATTATTCGGACAATTGTCCTCATCTTCATTGTTATCTGTACCATGTTTCGGCCCATGTGCCCTCCAGCATTCTTCAGGTATTTCTTCTCAGACTCTGGAACTTTCTCAGACTCTGGAATCTTTTTGTCATAATCGGGATCCATCATGGAACTTTGAACCTAACCCTTTATTCAGTCCATTGGGGTATTCTGTTCTCATTCCGCTAAGTTTTCCAAGGACTGCTATGAAACCTGGAACTTTTTGATTCCTAGTAAAATGCTATACCACACAGACCAGATTGCCCAAGCTATGCTATTCATATGCTGAGTTGGCAAGGACTGGAATGAAACCTGGAACCTTGTGATTCCTAGGCAAATGCTCTACTAAATGAGTTGAAGTAGCCCTGATATTATAAGCCTTTACCAGATTACCCAAACCGTACTACTAATGTGCTGAGTTGGCAAGGACTTTTCTCAAACCTTGGAACCTTGTGATTCCAAGGTAAATGCTCTACCAATTGAGCTAAACCATCCTGGATATTATAAGCTCTTACCACACAGGCCAGCTATGCTACTCATGTGCTGAGTTGGCGAGATCTGGTATCAAACCTGGAACCTTGTGATTCCTAGGCAAATGCTCTACCACACACACCAGATTGCCCAGGCTGTGCTACTCATGTGCTGAGTTAGCAAAGACTGGTATGAAACCTGGAACCTTGTGATTCCTAGGCAAATGCTCTACCACACGGACCAGATAGCCCAGGCTATGCTACTCATGTGCTGAGTTAGCAAAGACTGGTATGAAACCTGGAACCTTGTGATTCCTAGGCAAATGCTCTACCACACAGACTAAATTGCCCAGGCTGTGCTACTCATGTTCTGAGTTGGCAAGGACTGGTATCAAACCTGGAACCTTGTGATTCCTAGGCAAATGCTCTACCACACGGACCAGATAGCCCAGGCTATGCTACTCATGTGCTGAGTTAGCAAAGACACCTGGAACCTTGTGATTCCTAGGCAAATGAGGCTGTGCTACTCATGTTCTGAGTTGGCAAGGACTGGTATCAAAAACCTTGTGATTCCTAGGCAAATGCTCTACCACACGGACCAGATAGCCCAGGCTATGCTACTCATGTGCTGAGTTAGCAAAGACTGTTATGAAACCTGGAACCTTGTGATTCCTAGGCAAATGCTCTACCACACAGACCAAATTGCCCAGGCTATGCTACTCATGTGCTGAGTTGGCAACAACTGGTATCAAACCTTGGAACCTTGTGATTCCTAGGCAAATGCTCTACCACACAGACCAAATTGCCCAAGCTATGCTACTCATGTGCTGAGTTGGCGAGGACTGGTATCAAACCTGGAACCTTGTGATTCCTAGGCAAATGCTATACCACACAGACCAAATTGCCCAGGCTGTGCTACTCATGTGCTGAGTTGGCGAGGACTGGTATCAAACCTGGAACCTTGTGATTCCTAGGCAAATGCTATACCACACAGACCAAATTGCCCAGGCTGTGCTACTCATGTGCTGAGTTGGCGAGGACTGGTATCAAACCTGGAACCTTGTGATTCCTAGGCAAATGCTCTACCACACAGACCAAATTGCCCAAGCTATGCTACTCATGTGCTGAGTTGGCGAGGACTGGTATCAAACCTTGGAACCTTGTGATTCCAAGGCAAATGCTCTACCAATTGAGCTAAACCATCCTGGATATTATAAGCCTTTACCACACAAGCCAGCTATGCTACTCATGTGCTTAGTTGGTGAGGACTGGTATGAAACCTGGAACCTTGTGATTCCTAGGCAAATGCTATACCACACAGACCAAATTGCCCAGGCTGTGCTACTCATGTTCTGAGTTAGCAAAGACTGGTATCAAATCTGGAACCTTGTGATTCCTAGGCAAATGCTCTACCACACAGACCAGATTGCCCAGCCTGTGCTACTCATGTGCTGAGTTGGCAAGGACTGGTATCAAACCTGGAACCTCGTGATTCCTAGGCAAATGCTCTACCACACAGACCAAATTGCCCAGCCTGTGCTACTCATGTGCTGAGTTAGCAAGGACTGGTATCAAACCTTGGAAGCTTGTGATTCCTAGGCAAATGCTCTACCACACAGACTAAATTGCCCAGGCTGTGCTACTCATGTGCTGAGTTGGCAACGACTGGTATCAAACCTTGGAAGCTTGTGATTCCTAGGCAAATGCTCTACCACACAGACCAAATTGCCCAGGCTGTGCTACTCATGTGCTGAGTTAGCAAGGACTGGAATGAAACCTGGAACCTTGTGATTCCTAGGCAAATGCTCTACCACACAGACCAGATTACCCAAGCTATGCTACTCATGTGCTGAGTTGGCAAGGACTGGAATGAAACCTGGAACCTTGTGATTCCTAGGCAAATGCTCTACCACACAGACTAAATTGCCCAGGCTGTGCTACTCATGTGCTGAGTTGGCAAGGACTGGTATCAAACCTGGAACCTTGTGATTCCTAGGCAAATGCTCTACCACACAGACTAAATTGCCCAGGCTGTGCTACTCATGTGCTGAGTTGGCAAGGACTGGAATGAAACCTGGAACCTTGTGATTCCTAGGCAAATGCTCTACCACACAGACTAAATTGCCCAGGCTGTGCTACTCATGTGCTGAGTTGGCAAGGACTGGTATCAAACCTGGAACCTTGTGATTCCTAGGCAAATGCTCTACCACACAGACTAAATTGCCCAGGCTGTGCTACTCATGTGCTGAGTTGGCAAGGACTGGAATGAAACCTGGAACCTTGTGATTCCTAGGCAAATGCTCTATTACACAGACCAAATTGCCCAGGCTGTGCTACTCATGTGCTGAGTTGGCAAGGACTGGTATCAAACCTTGGAACCTTGTGATTCCTAGGCAAATGCTCTACTAAATGAGTTGAAGTAGCCCTGATATTATAAGCCTTTACCAGATTACCCAAACCGTGCTACTAATGTGCTGAGTTGGCAAGGACTTTTCTCAAACCTTGGAACCTTGTGATTCCAAGGCAAATGCTCTACCAATTGAGCTAAACCATCCTGGATATTATAAGCTTTTACCACACAGGCCAGCTATGCTACTCATGTGCTGAGTTGGCGAGATCTGTTATCAAACCTGGAACCTTGTGATTCCTAGGCAAATGCTATACCACACAGACCAGATTACCCAAGCTATGCTACTCATGTGCTGAGTTGGCAAGGACTGGTATCAAACCTGGAACCTTGTGATTCCTAGGCAAATGCTCTACCACACAGACTAAATTGCCCAGGCTGTGCTACTCATGTGCTGAGTTGGCAACGACTGGTATCAAACCTGGAACCTTGTGATTCCTAGGCAAATGCTCTACCACACAGACCAGATAGCCCAGGCTATGCTACTCATGTGCTGAGTTAGCAAAGACTGGTATCAAACCTGGAACCTTGTGATTCCTAGGCAAATGCTCTACCACACAGACCAGATTACCCAGGCTGTGCTACTCATGTGCTGAGTTGGCAAAGACTGGTATCAAACCTTGGAACCTTGTGATTCCTAGGCAAATGCTCTACTACACAGACCAAATTGCCCAGGCTGTGCTACTCATGTGCTGAGTTAGCAAAGACTGGTATGAAACCTGGAACCTTGTGATTCCTAGGAAAATGCTCTACCACACAGACCAAATTGCCCAGGCTATGCTACTCATGTGCTGAGTTGGCAACGACTGGTATGAAACCTGGAACCTTGTGATTCCTAGGCAAATGCTCTACCACACAGACCAAATTGCCCAGGCTGTGCTACTCATGTTCTGAGTTAGTATCAAACCTGGAACCTTGTGCTAGGCAAATGCTCTACCACACAGACCAAATTGCCCAGGCTATGCTACTCATGTGCTGAGTTAGCAAAGACTGGTATCAAACCTGGAACCTTGTGATTCCTAGGCAAATGCTCTACCACACAGACCAGATTGCCCAGGCTATGCTACTCATGTGCTGAGTTAGCAAAGACTGGTATGAAACCTGGAACCTTGTGATTCCTAGGCAAATGCTCTACCACACAGACTAAATTGCCCAGGCTGTGCTACTCATGTGCTAAGTTGGCGAGATCTGGTATCAAACCTTGGAACTTTGTGATTCCTAGGCAAATGCTTTATTACACAGACCAGATTACCCAAGCTATGCTACTCATGTGCTGAGTTGGCAAGGACTGGAATGAAACCTGGAACCTTGTGATTCCTAGGCAAATGCTCTACCACACAGACCAGATTGCCCAGGCTGTGCTACTCATGTTCTGAGTTAGCAAGGACTGGTATGAAACCTGGAACCTTGTGATTCCTAGGCAAATGCTCTACCACACACACCAGATTGCCCAAGCTGTGCTACTCATGTTCTGAGTTAGCAAAGACTGGTATGAAACCTGGAACCTTGTGATTCCTAGGCAAATGCTCTACCACACAGACCAGATTGCCCAGGCTGTGCTACTCATGTGCTGAGTTGGCAAAGACTGGTATCAAACCTTGGAACCTTGTGATTCCTAGGCAAATGCTCTACCACACATACCAAATTGCCCAGGCTATGCTACTCATGTTCTGAGTTAGCAAAGACTGGTATCAAACCTGGAACCTTGTGATTCCTAGGCAAATGCTCTACCACACAGACCAGATAGCCCAGGCTATGCTACTCATGTTCTGAGTTAGCAAAGACTGGTATCAAACCTGGAACCTTGTGATTCCTAGGCAAATGCTCTACCACACAGACCAGATAGCCCAGGCTATGCTACTCATGTTCTGAGTTGGCAAAGACTGGTATCAAACCTGGAACCTTGCAATTCTTGAGTGAATGTTCTACCAACTGAGCCAAAACAGAAGTCTTTTTTAAAGACTAACATCCAAATTTTTTTACTCTTTAGATTAATTTATTTATTTGTTTAAAAAGATTATTAAAAAAAATTTAAAAGAAAAGCTAATGTTAAAAAATTTTGCGCAGACGTTTCCTTTCTGTCCAAAACCAGGATGGTCCAGCAACGAAGGTCCACCCATTTCCAAGCGTCGAGTACAAGCGAACGTGTACACACCACTTATAAGCAATGCCACACATGCATGCATATAAATGGAGATGGACCTTGCCTCGGGCAGTTTTTTAGTCCCACGACAACTCGCCAAATTTTCTCATCTCATCCTCCCCCCACACTGACCCCACTTTTCCATCCCCGGGTTGTCTTAGGCACGACTCTTCATTTGCCTCACCCTTCTCTTCAATTTGAGATTGATATGCATGTGTTTCTGGTTCCCCAGCGGTGGTTGTACGTCTTCAGTTCCCAGGATAGTATTCTGCCTTTAGGGGAATTTTCTTGTCTTCTAGTCGACTTCTTTTTTCTTTTTCTTTTTTTTGGGGAGGGTAGTGGTGGTTAATGGGGGCGGGGGATTTTGTTTGTTATTGTCTTCATCATTAACAATAGTTCCCACTTACTCCAAACCTTTCTCTCTCTCTCTTTTACTCAAATCCTATTTATATATATATATATATATATATCTTTCTCTTACCTAAATCCTATTTGCTCTCTCTCTCTCTCAAATCCCATTTGCTCCCTCTCTTCTCACTATCTCTCGTTTACTCACTTTCTCTCTATCAGATTACTCAAATCCCATTGCTCTCTCTCTCTCTCTCTCTCTCTCTCTCTCTCTCTCTCTCTCTCTCTCTCTTCTCTCTCTCTCTCTCAAATTATTTAAATCCCATTGCTCTCTCTCTTACTTCTCTCTCTTACTCTCTCTCAAATAACTTAAATCCCATTGGTTTCTCTCTTACTCTCTCTCTCTCTTACTCTCTCTCAAATAACTTAAATCCCATTGGTTTCTCTCTCTCTCTCTCTCTCTCTCTCTCTCTCTCTCTCTCTCTCTCTCTCTCTCTCTCTCTCTCTTCAAATTGCTCAAAAACCCTTCTCTCTCTCTCCCTCTCTCTCATTTCTGACCTTTTGTTTCTCTCACACCCAAATTACTCTAGCCCCTGATCTCCCCCCCTCTCTCTCTCTCTCTCTCTCTCTCTCTCTTTCTCTCCTTACTCTCTTGGAAAAATGAAAAAAAGAAAGGAAAAATGAGGGGGAAAACAAGGGAATTAGGAAAAGAAAGAGAGGAAGGAAAGAAAATGAAGTAAAGAAAGAAGAAAAAAAAGAAAGTGAAAGAAAATGGACAGAAGAAAAATAAATAGAAATTGAAGTAGAGAATGAATGAATGAATGAATGAAAGGAAAAGATATAAAGAAAATGAAATAAAGAAAAATGAGGACAAAAAGAACGAAAAATAGAAAGAAAGAAAGAAAATGAAAGAAAGAAAGAAAATGAAAGAAAGAAAGAAAATAAAAAAAAAACGTAAAGAGAGTAGAAAGAAAGAATGGTAAAAGACAAAAGATAATGGACAGTTGTCTGTCTGTTTGTCTCCCCAAAATCTTTCAATATGCAAATCTATCAGACTTTCTTCTTTCACCATTCCACTGTGCCACAACCGCCTCTAAACCGGTGCCATTCTATGGAATTTCAGCATATTTTCCTACAAGACACTCGCTATTCATAAAAACCCCAACCCTTTTCCTCAACCCTTTTTATCGAATATGTGCTAGAGGGCAGTGGCTATTTGGCCCTTACTTAGCTAAACAGACAGTCAGAGAGGCCCCCTCCAATCAATCAGCTGGTCCCATCAAGCCCTAGCACCTACATGATTGTCCCAACCCTATTGCCCTTATGGCAAGCCCCAACCCTTTTTATCATATATGTGCTAGAAGGTGATAGCTGAGGGTCTTAGTGTCCTGGGGTATGATGTTAAACTTTATCTGATGTTGAAGTTCCAATTCTGGAATTCTGAGGAATGTGGAGAACCCATTCATCATCATTACTCCCAGGTCCACTCTGATCTGGAGTAATAGTACTTGTTAGCATTTCATCTATAGGTTTAAATAGAAAAAATGAATTTAAAAAATGTGTTTAAAAATTGAGCTTTAATAAGAATTGAGGGCTGACTTCTGATTTAGGTCGGAAAATTAAAACGGAAAATTTTTTGGTGGTACCCAATGACAGTTTAACTATAGTCTATGCATTAACATTTTGCGAATTGGGTTACGGTTTTAGGGGATTAAGGTTGTTTTTAATTACGTATTGCTTAAAAAAAATAAACAACAAAAAATATTAAATGTATAGTAATTTGGGTCTTTTGTTGTTTATTTTTTTAAAGCAATACGTAATTAAAAACAACCTCAATCCCCTAAAACCGTAACCCAATTCGCAAAATGTTAATTCATAGACTGTAGTTAAACTGTCATTGGGTACCACTAAAAACTTTCCGTTTTAATAATTCGAACTAAATCAAAAGTCATCTGAATTGAGTACCCATCAAGAATTAATAAAACAAAATGTATTCGGCATAAAATAACCCATGTGTTGACATGCCGTAAAAAACACAACCAACCAACAACCAACTAACCTGGAGTGGCATTAACTGTTAAAGTTCTATATATGGGTTAAGTTTAAAAAAATGAATTTAAAAAAAAAACAATTTTGAATACCCATCAAGCATGAATAGAAAAAAACATCTTCAGCATAAAATGACCCAACAAGGGTTGATATGCCATAAAATCCTACAAGCAAAACACTTCTATAAGAATTAAAGAATTTTTTTTTTTTTTTTTTTTCAGTTATTTTACCACTCAAGTTATTACACTGGCCTACAATGTTTTCAGGGTTGACCATATAATAGCTGATTTTAATGCAGCTGTTTTATGCTAAATCCAAAAATCATATTTTTTCTAATCAGATGAGAAAATTTAAGATACAAGTTTTACTTGAAATGTATAGAACATTACTAGTGAGTTCAATTCTCTCTGGTTACCAAATATTCCTGGCCTTATGCCAAACTAAGCAAACTAACATCATTTTTCAGTCTTTGCTTTATCAGTTAATTTCTTTTCTTCTTTTAAAAATAAAACATGGCCGACAAAAAAAGAAAAAAATGCAACTTGTATTTTATCGGTTGTAAAGGGTCAGTAAAAATTAGTTCTAAACGTTTTTAGGTTTATTGGTTTTACTAAAAGTTAGATGGTATCTTCTTGTTTTTGCACAGACTGTCTTTAAAGACTTTTTTTTTTATTGGTATTTGCAAGAAAACTGAAAAATCAAAAGTTCCTCTTCACCTGTGTAAAAAGAAAAAAAACATGGCCGACAAAAATATAAATTAAAGTTTATGTTGGTCAGAAATCAAAATTCACTTATTGATAATTCTTATACATTCACTAAACTTTTTACTCCAAAAGATTTTTTTACTTTTTTTTTATTTTATTTTTTCTTTTTTCTTTCATTTTTTTAATTTTTTTCTTTTACCATTATTTTTCCTCTGACATTTAAAAAAAACTCCAAAAGATAGTTTTCTTTTTTTTCTTTCTTTTTTCTTTTCTTTCTTTTTTCTTTTCTTCCTTTTTATTTCTTTCTTTTTTCTTTTCTTCATCTTTTTTCTTTTTTCTTTTTTTTCATTACCATTATTTTTCCTCTGACATTTAAAAAAAACTCCAAAAGATAGTTTTCTTTTTTTCTTTCTTTTTTATTTCCTTCTTTCCTTCTTTTTTCTTTTCTTTAATCTTTTTTCTTTTTTCTTTTATTCTTTTTTTCTTTCATTTTTCTTTTTTTTCATTACCATTATTTTTCCTTTGACATTTAAAAAAAAACAATTCCAAAATATTTTTTATTCTTTATTTCTTTCTTTTTATTTTTTTATTTTTCTTTCTTTTCATCATTATCTTTCTACTGACATTTAAATAAAAAATTACCCCCCCCCCAAAAAAAAAATCAAATTTAGAAAGAAAATCTTTTCCTCATTCCACCTGAATTTTGCCTCACAATTAAAATAGTTTTTCAAATTTCTTTTCATTTATAAAACAGAATTATTTAGTAAAATTGTTACTTAAAATCAAAGTTACATGGCATAATGGTTATCATCAAAGTAAACAGACTTGGTGGCATGAGGCTGTTTGCATTTCACATTACAACCCATTTTTTTATTTACCAGTATAGTTTGATTCTTTGCGATAGAAATATATAAAAACTCACTTAACTCAAAAATCAATTAATCATCTAAAATGTTGAACTAAAACTAAAAAACACTATTAAAAAACTCACTCAATCAAAAAATTACTTAATCATCTATGAATAATGAAATGATAGATTTTTTTATGTACATACTTACCCCTCATATATATATATTTTATAAAAAAAGAAGAAGGTCCGCAAAATGTATTATGTTCTCAGAAAAAATGTTTTATTCTTTTTATTTCACATACGCAACACGTGTTTCAGATATTCTGGTATCTTCTTCAGGCTTTGATCAATACATATATTGATATATACACATATACACATACATAGGTTGTGCGTGTTTCTGTAATTTTTCTGTTATATATATATATATATATATATATATATATAATATATATCTGAGATATCATGTAAACATATTTCTCTTTTTTCATTTTTATAGAAATTTGAGGTAATCTCTCAAAAGAGGGAATGAAAACACAACATTTAGTGTTATTGATAGAAACAGGTATTCCTCAAATTAACACAACTCCTACACTGTTACTATTTAAATCCCAGCTATGGTTAGCGGAATATATAAAGGGTTAGGTTCAAAGTTCCGTGATGGCTCCCGAGTTCGAAAAGAAAGTTCCCGAGTCCAACAAGAAATACCTGAAGAAGACCGGGGGGCATATCGGCCGAAACATTGTACAAATAACAATGAAGATGAGGACAATAGTCCGAATAACGCAGATAATAGCATAAATCAAATCATCATTATTTTTACGCAAAAATCAAGATCTGGTGATAGTGAATGTGTATACATATTTACTTTATCGTTAATTGGTTTTATGTCGTAGTTTTCTCCGGACATATAAAAAAAAAACAATAGCATAATCTTTACAGATCATTGCCGTCCCTCACAATCCTATAACTCCACCACCAGAACCCTTCCTTGCATGAGCCCTCAAATGACCAGATGCAAAATTCTACTTATGCCGTTAATAAGAAATGATTTACAAATATTGGGTTAGGTTTTGTTTTTAAATAATAATTTGTAAAAATACTAACCTGAAACCTTACTATTCCTAGACAACTGAACCAAAACAGCCCCTAAATTATGTTTACAAGAACAAAAGGAAAGGAAAAAGATGAAGAAAAATATGACATCTAGAAGATGAGTATACAACCTCAGGTATACTCACCACAATCAACAATATACAAAGATATACAAAGCCAAATTTTTCCTGCTGGGAAAACTTGGCTCAGGACCGCCCTCGGTGGTAGCAAGCTCTCTGTAGAGGACTGTTCATGTCTGAAGTCAAACTGACATAACACCATAAAGCTAAGAGGTCCAGAAGAAAGCAGTGGCAACAAAGCACTGGCATATCAACATCTTCAGGGGCAGCCTTCAAATGCGACATCTGTGGTCGAGGCTGTTTTTCAAACATTGGACTTCACAGTCACAGGAGGCACTGCAACTTCAGGGGCACAAAAATTATATTATAGTCTTCTGAGACTGAAATGCCAATATATAATATATATATTTAACAACCCCTCCGCACAGGCAGGATGTAACACAAGGTCAATTTATTAATCGGAGTTCAACAGGTTTGAATTCAGAGTTTTCCTTCTCTTAGACCGGTTGCCTAACCAAGGTTAAAGAGCCCAGTCTGCCCTACTATTTATCCATAGCTGGAGGGAGAGCAGGATTCATACCTTTCCCAAGGGTATTAGCGCTAAGTGAAATGCAATTACCACGTCCAGGATTTGAACTCAGGGTGACGAGTCCATTTCCCATGACTTTAACCATTACGCCACGCGCTTTCATAAATGCCAATATATAATATAAGCTATGACAATACAACAGGTAGATGCTCTACCAATTGAGCTAAACCAGCGCCTAAATTATGTCTACAAGAAAAAAGGAAAGGAAAAAGATGGAGAAAAAAATTGATGAAGAAAGAATAAAAGAGAATTGATGGGGATATTAAGACAGTTTGCAATTTTAATAAGTTGTAATATCAGCTCCTTTTTGGAAAATGATGAAAGTTATTTTTAGTATCCGAAGATTCATGCCATTTTAGACTAACCATTCTTTTCTAACCGTCTTTTGAATTTAATATTTGTTTCAGGAACCAAAAAGACACCCTCCCCCAACCCAAACCAAAAAATGGTTGTTACATAAATGAATGATGAAATTAAACTCTTAATGTTAATATTAAAAATCAAACTAATTTGATTCGTCAATCTTTTATATTACATCTTTCATCTTTATTTATTTTTCATTTTGTTCAATTTTTAAATTTCATTCTTCAATTCAAATTCAAATTAAACCATTTTTAAAAGATCTAATAAAAAAGGGAGAAAAAAAAATCCAAACAATAAAATTTTTAGTAAAATAATTTTTGCAGCATTTTTCTTTTTTCTTTTTTTTTTCTTTTTAATTTAAAATGTCTTAGAAAAATCCTGAGGTAATTTTCTTTCATTCTTGTATAATTTATAAAATTAAATGCGCCCGAATTTGATTTCTCTCTCTTCTCTTAATTCTTCCAGATAATATTGAAATGTTCTTGTACGATTTAATATCATCGTGGTCCTTAAACAATAAACCCATTTTCAGTTTACTCCACAGTAGAAATAAAAATAGCTCTGTTGAAATAAACGATTCCCCCTCCCCCCCCCAAAAAAAAAGGTGGGAACTGAAATGACTGACTTCATAGCTAAAGGTTAGCCCCTACTGGGGGAGTAGTAGAATTTGTTAAGGTCCTATATATGGGTTAAATAGAAAAATAAGAGTTTAAAAAATGTGTTAAAAAAAATTGAGTACCCATCAATAATGAATAAAATAAAAATTTCTTTGGCATAAAATAACCCCAATGGGTTGAGATGCCATAAAACCCAACAAACCACTGAACCAATCCTACTGGTTTTAGATAATTGTTGTTATGATCTAAAAAGTTTTCTGCCACAGTTCTCTTCAGATTACCAAAGTTAAGCAGCGAGTAACCTGTTCAATACTTAATTGGGTGACCACTTAAGCAACAGTAGGTACTGTAAGCAACCTGATTTCTTTGTTTATCAAAATTACTTTATTTGGCATTGAATTGAGAATAGTTGGTGGCATACCTTTCCCAAGGGTAGCATCTATGTGAACTGCAAACAGCCTTATCCAGGATTTGAACTCTGGTCAATAAGTCCATTTCCTAAGATGTTGTGAGTATAGGAGTCCAGAATGTGTAGAAAATAAGGCAGACTGGACTTTTTAATCTTCGTATCACAACCAACCTAGTAAAAGGAAACTCTGTTAAACTATTCTTAAAAATTGACCTTGTGCCACAACCTGCTCATTTGGAGTGGTTGAGTAAATACAAACCCTCTAGTAGGAATGCAGTCAGTATAATCTAAGCCTCACTGCATTGCACTAAAAAAAAAGACAGAGAGAAGAGATAGGACAATGAAAGAAACAAAACAAAAAGTCAATTAATTGATAACAAATAAATAAATGAATAAAAAAAAGAAGAAAGAAAGAGAAAAAAGTGAAAGACAAGAAAGACGAGATGAATAGAAAAAAAGAGAAAATAGTAAAAGACAAGAATGACAAGATGAATAGAAAGAAATAGATAAAAAAAGGATATGAATATAGATGGATAGATGAATATATAGAAAGAAAGAATGGATATAAATAATATAGAGATGGATAGAAAGAAAGAATGGATATAAATAAATATAGAGATGGATAGAAAGAAAGAATGGATATAAATAAATATAGAGATGGTTATAAGAAAGAAATTGTAAAGCAAAAATGATATATAATAAAAAGAAAGCAAAAAGAGTCGGTGGGGAAAAAAAATAAAAAGAAAGAAACAAGTTTCTGTTGAGTTTTTCTCTGAATTCAAACCTGTTAAACTATTCTTAAAAATTGACCTTGTGCCACAACCTGCTCATTTGGAGTGGTTGAGTAAATACATCCCCTCTAGTAGGAATGCAGTCAGTATAATCTAGGCCTCACTGCATTGCACTAAAAAAAAAGACAGAGAGAAGAGATAGGACAATGAAAGAAACAAAACAAAAAGTCAATTAATTGATAACAAATAAATGAATAAAAAAAAAAAAAAAGCGAGAGAAAGAAAAGACAATTTGCTGTTGAGTTTTTTCTCCCCCCCCCAAAAAAGTTCACTCGTTGATCTGTTCATTTGATCTAGAGACATTAGTGTCAACCTGTTGATACGATCAACTAGTGCCCAGTATCATCGACCATTATCATCTATCTCCCCAGTGGCTGTAAAATACACCGTCGCATTTCGCTGATCAACCCAGCAGTCGAAAATTGGGTATCGCGAAAAATACAGCTTCTCGCGCGACGGATTGGTCAGCCATTATGGATCGGGTTTCTAATGATCCGATTTAAAAACATAGAAACTCGGATGTGCTTTAGTCTACTTTGCCGGGTATTTGGATGATGGCCTTTTGAAAGGCATTTTTTTGGTTGGTTGGTTGGTTGGTTGGATTTTCCGACATGTCAACCCTTGTTGGGTTATTTTATTGGTCAACCATTATGGATCATTTTTCTAATGATCTGATTTAAAAGCATAGACACTCAGATGTGCTTTAGTTTATTCTGCTGGACATTCAGATGGTGACACTTTCTTTTTTTTTTGGTTGTTTTTGGTTGGCATGTCAACATACATTTTGTTCCATTTATTCTTGATGGGTATTGACAATTCTTTTTCAAACTCAATTTTTTAATCTATTTAACCCATAGATTGGACCCTCACAGGTACTACCACTTTGGGTCAGGGTGGACCTAGGAGTAACGGTGGTAAAAGGGTATTTTGTATGGTAAAAATCATTTCTAATGAATTTTTATAGTAAAAATCATTGTTCAATGCATTTTTATAGTAAAAATCATTTTTCAATGCATTTTTATAGTAAAAATCATTTTTCAATGCATTTTTATAGTAAAAATTATTTTTCAATACATTTTCATAGTAAAAATCAAATGCATTTTTATAGTAAAAATCATTGTTCAATGCATTTTTATAGTAAAAATCATTTTTCAATGCATTTTTATAGTAAAAATCATTTTTCAATGCATTTTTATAGTAAAAATCATTTTTCAATGCATTTTTATAGTAAAAATCATTGTTCAATGCATTTTTATAGTAAAAATCATTTTTTGCATTTTCATAGTAAAAATCATTTCTAATGCATTTTTATAGTAAAAATCATTTTCTAATGAATTTTTATAGTAAAAATCATTTTTCAATGCATTTTATAGAAAAAATCATTTTTCAATGCATTTTTATAGTAAAAATTATTTTCAATACATAGTTTCATAGTAAAAATCATTGTCCAATTTTTCATAGTAAAAATCATTGTCCAATGCTTTTTATAGTAAAAATCATTGTTCAATGCATTTTATAGTCAATGCATTTTTATGTAAAAATCATTTTTTGCATTTTTATAGTAAAAATCATTGTCCAATGCATTTTTATTAAAAATCATTTTTCAATGCATTTTTTCAAATTTTATAGTAAAAATCATTTTTGCATTTTTATAGTAAAAATCATTTCCAATGCATTTTTATGGTAAAAAATCATTTTTCAATGCATTTTATAGTAAAAATCATTTTTCAATGCATTTTTATAGTAAAAATCATTTTTCAATGCATTTTTATAGTAAAAATCATGCATTTTCATAGTAAAAATCATTTTTCAATGCATTTTTATAGTAAAAATCCTTTTTCAATGCATTTTATAGTAAAAAAATCATTGTTCAAGGCTTTTTTTATTGAATATTAATTTTTTATAGTAAGAATCATTTGCCACAAATTCTACCATACAGATCAGATTACCCAAGCTGTGCTACTCATGTACTGAGTTGGGGAGGACTAGCAACACACCTGTAATTCCAAGCCTGATGCTCTACTAACTGAGTTAAACTGGCTACTAAGTCCTCTAAGTAGGAAGTAATATTCAACCCTGCCTTTCTTTCTTTCTGTCTTCAAATTATTATATTGGTTAAAGGATATAGTTATTTAAAGTAGCTAATGAGCGTGTTTTATAACATTTAATTTCCAAAACTTTTTCCCTAATTTTTATTCTATTTATTTATTCAACATGTTTGAGATTATATCGTTTCCACTCAACCCACCATTATTTAACCTTAAAGCAAAAAATAATCTAACAAGAAATTGTTATTCGATATTCCTACCTTAATCAAGTTCTCATATTACATTTATAATTGAGCTGTGCTTTTGAAATGACAATAAAAACAATAAGGATGGGGATACTAGTCTGAATAATTAATGTAGTAAGGTCAGTGACTCATATAAGAATTGCTGACATCACTAGGAAGACCAAAGAAATGCATAGGTTAAATATAGGGATAAAAACAATAAGGGAGGATACTAGTCTGAATAATTAATGTAATAAGGTCAGTGACTCATATAAGAATTGCTGACATCACTAGGAAGACCAAAGAAATGCATAGGTTAAATATAGGGATAAAAACAATAAGGATGAGGATACTAGTCTGAATAATTAATGGAATAAGAATAATACTGTATCTGTGAACTTTGGACAACACTAGGAAGATCAAAGATTAAATTGACCAATAAGTAGTTATAAAAACAACCAAGATACTGGTCTGAATAATTTATCGAATAAGAATAATGTCACATCTCTAAACTTTGGACAACATAGTAAAGACCAAAAAACACAGTGGATAAATAGAGAGATAAAAACAACCAGGAGGGGGATACTAGTCTTGGTTACAAGTGGAATAATGACAGTGACTCACCACTGCATTTCAGACAATACCAAGAAGCTCAAAATGGTCAAAATGTAGGGATAAAAACAATCAAGATGAAGATACTAGTTTTAATAAATAATCAGATGAGAAGAATGTCTGATTTTTAAATTTCAAACAGAACTGTGAAGGTCAAAGAACTTTTAGGCCAAAATTTAATTTGGTTTAGATTTCATTGTTTAATGGCATATCAACCTTCATTTGTTATTTAATGCCAAAAACATCCTTGTAGAAGAACAGTAGTAGTACTATTTAACCAATTGCTGGGGGATATAGTGATTCATAACTTTCCCAAGTGTATTAGTCTGTAAATGAATGTAATAGTGTGGCTAGACTTATACAACCCCTCTTTTAAGAAAAAGTGAGATAGGGTTAAATCAAGATTATACATTTTACATATTGAACTATTAGTAATAGCCATTAAGTAAACATATCAAAGATTTGTAATAACATTGTTATAATTGAATTGTCATACTGTGGTATTTCCACAGGTCCTGCTAGTTATCATAATTATCATTAGTATTATTTACATATTGCAGACTGCTATATGAGTATAGTAGTCCACAATTTATAGAGAACAATAAAATGTTTTTATGTTTTTCTCTCTTTCTCTTAACCATCTCTCTCTCTCTCTCTCTTAACCATCTCTCTCGCTCTCTTTCTCTTTCTCTCTCTCTCTCTCTCTCATGTTATTCAATACACCTTGTTCTCCTTAAGAATCAGCCTCTTTCACATAAATATTTTACATCTCCTCATTTAAGAAAGAAAGAGATAGGGTTAAATCATTATACTTTTTACATATTGAACTATTTGCAATATCCCTTAAGTAAACATATCAAACAAATTATCATACTGTGATATATATACAGGTCCTGCTAGTTATTATTATTATTATTATTATTATTTACATATTGCAGACTGCTATACTCATATAGCAGTCTGCAATATGTAAATGTCAGTTGGTAGAGCGTTCGGCTAGAAACCACAAGGTTCCTAGTTCGATACCGGTCCTCGCCAACTCAGCGTATGAGTAGCACAGGGATCTGTGCAGTAAAGTAAGGAGCTGATGGTAGGTGTGGCGCTCCACCTCAGATGCTAGAATAATCTCCTTGGTCTAGTCCAAGTGAAAAGGGGATAGACTCCCTCGCTGATTGGCTGATACCGACTTTAGGCCGCCCCGACGACTTTACTTACTTATTTCTTTATATTCTCTCTCTCTCTCTCTCTCATCCATGTCATTGCTGTTATTCAATACACCTTGTTCTCTTTGAGAATCAGCCTCTTTGTAAAACCTACATTCAATCTGAATATGCTTTTAACATCGCCCAGCCAATTGCCTGCGAAGAACGTATGTCTACAAGAGGAAGCAAGAGTCTCAAAGAATTAATCTTACCTTTCATCTGACGTCTTTCCTCCATTTTAGTTTTTCTAAGTCGATCAAATCTATTCATTGGAATCTGTTTTAAGAACCCTTCCATACATGATTACTTCCCTTAGCAATTATTGTTTTGTTTTGTTGTTTATTGTTGTTTGGCTGGTTGGTTGGTTGGTGGGTTTCTTTTCCTTTTCTTTTCTTCTTTTCTTCTTTTTACTTCTTCTCCTCCAATTTCTCTCGTCTTACCATAGACAACGTTAAGATCTTCTCAAAGAGCAATAAAAAACCATTAGAAACTTGTCGGAAATTGGGAACAAGAAGGCTCTTATTTGTAATATTGTTCCTAGAATAATTTCCCAACCATTTTTTCTTTTTTTCTTTTTTTTTTTTTCCTTACACAAAATATCTGCTTATTTCTTTTGCTTACCAACACAAGTGCATATAAGAGGTAATGAGTAAGAGCAATCGGAGGAGAAAAACAAAATACCGACAAGAAAAGAAGAAAAAAAAAATACAGCAAATCGATGCAGCAAGAGACGAAGCAATGGTTGAGCTTGTTTGGAATATTATCCTTATCTTTTCTCTTTCTATACACGATCTATTAGATTATTTTCGAAAGTAATATTGCTTTTTTGAAGAAGGTAATAAAGCGGATACAGGTGGAATTAACTAAGAATCTATCATTGAACAATGTAATCGCTACTAACAATACCAAGACTTTATTTCAA
>CM042176.1:50862118-50952118 GCA_023376005.1 Doryteuthis pealeii
GTTAATTGTATATGTGTGTATTTTGGTGTGTGCGTGCATATGTGTGTTGTGTGTGTGTGCATGTGTGTGCATGTGTGTGTATATATATATAATTGCATACACATGTGTATGTGCATGTGGAAACATGCCTTTTTTTTTCCTTGTATCTAAACATTGAAAGGAACTTCACTTTGCAAAACACAGATGATAATATCTCAACTGCGATAAATCAATGGCAATTTATCATGCTCTTGGTTAATTGTGTGTCTTCAATGACTTGCCAGCAATGAAATGTTGTTCATCACGTGGTCAATCAGTGTCACTTTTATGACTTAGCATATGTTGTAATTGTAATTTAAAGGTAATTGTAGCGCTCTACCTCAGACTCAAAAAATCTCTGTGGTCTAGCATAAGTGAAAAGGGGATAACTCTCTCTCACTGTTCAGCTAATACCAACAATAGGCCACTCAGCAGACTTTTACTGATGGTAGGTGTGGTGCTCCACCTCAGACTCAAAAAAAATCTCTATGGTCTAGCCCAAGTGAAAAGTGGATAGACTCCTTCACTGTTCGGCTAATACAACAATAGGTCAATCTGCCGATTTTTACTTTTACTGATGGTAGGTTGTGCGCTACATCTTAAACTCAAAACAATCTCTCTGGTCTAGTGCAAGTGAAATGAGGATAGACTCTCTGCTGTCTGGCTAATACCAACAATAGGCCATCCTGCCGACTTTTACTGAGGTAGGTATGGCACTCCACCCCAGACTTAAAACAATCTCTCTGGTCTAGCGCAAGGGAAAGGGGATATACTCCCTCACTTTTTGGCTGATATCAACAATAGTGAAAAGGGATATTACTCTCTAGGCTATCTGGCTGATAACAATATGCCACTCAGCCGACTTTTACTGATGGTAGATGTGGCGTCTACTTACTAAAAAATCTCTGTGGTCTAGTGCAAGTGAAAAGAGGATAGATCCTTCACAGTTCATCTGATACCAACAATAGACCACACTACCGACAGATGGTAGGTGTGGCTCTACCTCAGACTCAAAAAGCAATCTCTATGGATCTAACACAAGTGAAAAGGATAGACTCCCTTTGGCTGATACTGAACAATAGGTCACTTTAACCTACCTTTACTTTTTGTATATAAAATATTTCTAAAAATCATTAGTCAACATTTTTTTTACTTGTATCTTATTTTAAGAAAAGAGAAACCAAAATGTTGCAAATTGATTTCAATTGACCAATCAGATTGCACGGATTGAATAGGCCGTGAAATCAGCCAATGAAACAAAAGCTGGAAATTGGGAGAAAAAGGTCTTCGCTTTCATAGTTACCAATTTGTTGAGAAAACGTTATTACCATCTATATTTGATATACATGATAAGATAACAAAGTTTATTTATATACAGGCAAGGTGTTCGATAACTACAAGATTGAAAATAAACGATGCAGTAAAAAGGTTTTTATTGATTTTTAACTCAGAATTTCTTTGCCAATAATTTTGTATATTTGGAATCGAACAATATTTTGATTATAAATATATATATTATAATATATATATATATATATATATATATATATATATAAAGTAATGGAAGTGAATCTGAAAAGTGAATTGAACATCTTTAGAAAAAACAAATGATGTTATTAGTTTGCTGACAGATCTGTTTCGACCTTTTAATAAAGCGGTCTTCTTCAAGAGCAACTATATTTATGAAGGAAAGATTGAATAAAATATATAATATAATATATATATATATATATATATATGAAAGATAGATGAAAAAAAATGTTGCATGGATAAAAAATAATTTATTGAAGTGCCAACACATGTTTTGACCAAGAGTTTGTCCTTGTATGCATTGTATTTTATTTAGTATTATTTGAAATAATAATAAGAGAAAATTTACATTGTATTTTACAATTTTCTCTTGACTAGGGAAAAGGGGATAGACTCCCTTGCTGATTGGCTGATACCGACATTAGGCCGCCCGACGACTTTTTGCTTCTTTTAAATATATTGTGAAATGTGACTAGTCTCATCTAGGGTTTGAACTTGGGTCACTGTGTCCATTTCATACAATGATAACCATTACAGAATGGACGCCTCCATAAAAAATACCGATTTTTGCCTGGAAGTGAATTCCTGTCCAAGAATCTTTTGCGTAGTTGACATTTGAAAAAATTCTATGGTTACAAGTAAATCGTTGCATTGTAATCAGAATTTGATGAGAATTACTATTTACCGATTTACTGAACAAGCATTGGAGGGACTGTAGCGTGGATGGATGGGGAGAAGAAGGAGAAAGGAGACACAAGAAGAAGATGAAGATGAAGAAGAGTGGGTATAATTAAAAAGATAAAGCAGCAACATAGAAAAAGAGAAAGTTGATGATGATGATGATTAGAAGAAGAAAAAAGAAAAAAAAAAAGGAAAAAAAAAAAGAACTAATATGAATAAAAAAGTCAAGAAGTAAAAGTAAAATGAAAAAAGAAGAAGAGTGGGTTATAACAAAAAGACAAAGAAAAAAAAAAGAGAAAAAAGAGATGATAATGATCAGAAGAAAAAGAAAAAAGAAAGGAAAAGAAAAAAAACTCTATGACTAAAAAAAAGTGAAGAAGTAAAAGAAAATGAAAAAAAAAAAAAAGAAAAGATAAAGCAACAGTATAGAAAGATGATGATGATGATGATGATTAGAAGAAAAAAGAAAAGAAGAAAAATCAGAATGTGACTAAAAAAGTGAAGAAGTTAAAGTGAATGAAAGAGAAGAAGAAAAACAACATGAGAATGAATTGATTGGAGAAACTGAATCAAGAAGAAAATGAAGAAGAATAGCAATAACACAAATATACAGCAACAATAGAAAAAGAGAAAGATTAAGGTGATGATGATGATGACAAGAAGAAGAATAAAATAGAAAAATAAAAAAAAAGCAGAATAAAGATGTGACTAAATAAGTGAAGACATAAAAGTGAAGGAAAGAGAAGAAGAATTAAGAAGAATACAGATAGAGAAGTGGAAATACACAAAAAAAGAATGTAGGAATAGGATAATTAAGAAAAGGTGAAAAGGAAGAGACATTTACAGAGAGAGAGAGAGAGACAGAGAGAGAGAGAGAGAGAGGGGGGGTATATTGTAGAATCATTAAAAGAAGAATGGGTATAACAAAAATTTTAAAAAGAAGAAGAAAGAATATTAAGATGATGATGAGGATAATGAACAGAAAAAGAAGAAAATTAGAATAAAGAAAAAGATGATTCTATTGGTATAACAAAAAGCAAAAATAAGAGACAGAAGAAAAAAAACTTAATGTAAAGAAAGAAAGAAGAGAGAGAGAGAGAGAGAGAGAGAAGTATTAAAGATGAAGAAATATCTGTCATCCAATTTTCAGCTCAACTTTTTAAGGTCAATTTCTTTAGCAAAATTTTAACAGGTTTGAATTCAAAGTTTTCCTTCTCCTAGACTGGTTACCTGGCCAAAGTTAAAGAGCCCAGTCTGCCCTATTATTTAGGTGGAGGGAGAGTAATTGGATGCATACCTTTCCCAAGAAATGCATGTGAAATGCAAAAACAGCCTTGTCCAGGATTTGAACTCAGGTCAATGAGTTCATTTCCTACAATTCTAACCATTACACCATTTGCCTCCAAGAGCTAAGAATATAAAGAAGATAGATAAAGAAGAGGGTAGATAAAGAAAGAGGGTAGATAAAGAAGAGGGTAGATAAAGAAAGTAATCCAAAGAAAAGAAAGATAGAAAGGATGTGTATGGATGAGGAAAGCCCTCATCTTCCCCAAAAATTTATTTTTCTCCTCCAGCATCCCTGGCCCTAATTTGCCCTTTTCCCTTGCCGTTCATTTGCCAATCCCGGATCGGTTTTCCCGATCCATCAAAACGTGCGCACGTATTCACCTTTCCAGTTCAAATACCGGCAGCTTTTTTTTTTTTACTTGTGTTTGTTCTTTCTGCAAGTGAAATGTAGACATTCACTTGATTTTGGAACGCTTTTTTTACTGTTCTTTACCGAACAGGTGCACAGGTACGAAATGCAAACCCCCCCCCACCCACACATCAGTTTCTTTTTTTTGTTCACTTCTTTTTATATATCTACAGTACACTCCTTCATTCTTTCCTTTCATTCTTATTCTACTCTTGTAGTTTCTCTCTTTTCCTCTCTGCACCCCTGATTCTTCTTTCTTTCTTTCTTTCCTTCCTTCTTTTCTGCTTCCTTCTCATAAGTCTTGTAGTTTCTCTTCCCTTTTTTGTTCCTTTCTCTCCTTCCTATACATTCTCTTTTATTCTCTCATCACCCCAAGATTTCTTTTCTTTCTTTCACTTCTTGCTATCTGTCCAGTGCACACTTTTTTCCTTCCTTTCTTCTTTCCTTCCTTTCTATTATTCCTGTAGTTTTTCTTCTCTTCTCTTTTTTTCTTTCTCTCCTTCCTCTGCTTTCTATTGCCTTTCTGTTCTTCTCTCTGCATCCTTAGATCTCTTTCTTTCTTTCTTTCTTTCTTTCTTTCTTTCACTTAAATATTTCTTGCTATCTTTCCAGTGCACTCCTGCTTTCCTTCCTATTAATCCTGTAGTTTCTCTTCTCTTTCTTTCTTTCTTTATTTTCTCCTTCCTGTACTTTCTCTTTCTCCTCTAGATTTATTTTCTTTCTTTCTTTTACTTAAATATATTTTTGCTATATTTACAGTGTGTACTCCTTCCTTCCTTCTTCCTTTCTATTACTCTTGTACTCTTCTCTTCTCTTCTTTCTTTCCCTCCTTCCCAGTATTTTCTCTATCTACTCTTTCATGCCTAGATTTATTTATTTCTTTCACTTAAATATTTCTTGCTGTCTTTCCAGTGTACTCCTTCCTCCTTCCTTCCTTCCTTCCTTCCTTCCTTTCAATTACTTATGTAGTCTCTCTCTTTTTTTCTTTCTTTTCCCTTTACTTTCTCTTTCTTCTCTCTGCAAATCTGCATTTTTTCTTTTATTTCTTTTTCTTAAATAATTTCTTACTATCTTTCCTGCACACTCCTTCCTTCCTTCCTTTCTCTTCTTTTTTTTCTTTATATATAATTATATATATAATATATATATTATATATATCTTATTTTATAATGGAGATTGTGTGTTTTTCTGTCTGTAACCGAAACTATATTCCTACTCAAGTCACAATTCTCTTAGTTATTACATCAATTCTCCATGATTTTATTTTTATCTAAACCTCAATTATTAATAAAATTGTCTTACGTTATTAATACTGTTAACTATGTCTACATACTGACAACATTCAATTATATTTATATATACAACAAAATAGCGGTTTACAGTGTGAACGGGAAGGCTTATTTGCATATTAATATGAAAAAATCGAATTTAATAAATATGTGCTTAGTATTATTGATTTCTAACTGTTTGGTTTTATTTTAATGAATATAAGCAAAAATCTCTTCAATGAATCTTAAATGAAATCCATTAACAAAGATAAAATAACTGTTTTTATTCTTTACTTCCTCTTAAAGTAAATACTTAAATTAGGAAAAAATAACAATGAAAGACGAGAGTGATGGAAGAGTAAGTTTCAGTTGTTCCATTTTTTATTATACCCCTCTGTTTCAAATCTTTTTATCTGTATTCTTATTTAGTTTCATTAGCCTTTCTAATTTAATACAATATTTTATTACATTAAAACTTAAATACTTGCACCCGGAGGGTGCATATATTTGCTAGTATATATAATTAAGTTAAACCTAATGAGTCAGATATACCTACATTATAGTTTCACTGATGAGCTACTAAGCGAAACTATTAGTAGGTATATCTGACACATTAGGTTTAACTTTATTATTTGCTCTACTTAGGTATTGAGCACTTTGTACATTTTAGCTTTAGATAATCCTAGCGGTTTATATATTTTTTTTTTTTTTTTCTTTTGGCCAAGTGTTATAGTATTAATCATTTATTTTCAGTTGGTACAAGCCTCTTGGTCTTTTCTTTTTTCATTTTTTTCTCCAGGTGAAGTTTGGTAGTATATTTTTACTATCAAACTATTTTGCCATTTTTTTTCCCTTGCCACAAAGGTTTACCAGTAAGTTTAGTATATTATATATACAAATACATATATATGGTTTGAAGATTGCATATTCGAAAAACTGTCAGTAACCAGGCACTTTTGACTCCATGTCCACACTAAGAGAATTTCGAAGGATGGTTAAAAAGAAAATGGTATAACTGACTGAAAGGTTAAACGCCAATCAACCACCATGTAATTTCTTCTAGTGTCTTTTAAACTCTATTTTTCTAAAAGCCAGGATAACATCGTTATAGCACTAATAACCATTTTATAATGATTTTTCTATTAATATATTGAATTGTGCCTGTTGTCCTGTCTCGGTTATAAAAAAACAACAACAAAAAACAAGATAACGAATTTTTGTATTAGATCGTGGGAGATTTTGAGAAGGAAAGTGAAGTGATTGTTTTGAAAGACCAGCAGACAATGAACGAACTTACAGACGACTCGAGAGAGATGTCTAATTCAATGTAGAACCATTTTCCAAGAACCTCATCACTACCCACACAACACCCACCCACCCATACGTATTCATAAAATGTATTAATAACTACAGCAAAATAGATTGCATGCCTATTATACGATGACCCGAGTTCAAATCTTGGACGAGGCTGTTTGCATTTCACATAGTGCTAATACCCTTGGGAAAGGTATGATTCTATATATTCTCCCTCCAGTAGGGCACACTGGGCTCGTCAACCTTGGATAGGCAACCAGCCTAGGAGAAGGAAAACAGAATTCAAAACTATTAAACTCCACTTAAGTCCTTGGGTCGCATCCTGCTTGTGCAGAGGGTTGGTAAAATATATACCAAAAAAAAAAAATTGCATGCCTATTATATGATGACACAAGTTTTAATCCTGGACAAGGCTGTTTGCATTTCACATAGCATTAATACTCTTGGAAAAGGTATGAATCCATATATATTCTTCTCCAGCTATGGGTAAACAGTAGGGCAGACTGGGCTCATTAACTTTGGATAGGCAAGCAGTCTAGGAGAAGGAAAACTCTGAATTCAAACCTGTTAAACTCCACTTAAGAAATTGACCTTGTGTGACATCCTGCTCATGCAGAGGGGTTGATATATATATATATATATAATATAGTATAAGTAAAGTCAACGGGGCGGCCTAAGTCGGTATGAGCCAATCAGCGAGGGAGTCTATCCCCTTTTCAATAGCGCTAGCAAGGAGATTGTTTTTAGCATCTGAGGTGGAGCGCCACACCTACCATCAGCTCCTTACTTTACGCACAGATCCCTGTGCTACTCATACGCTGATGGGGACGGTATCGAACTAGCAACCTTGTGGTTTCTAGCCGAACACTCTACCGACTGAGCTAACATAAATATATATATATATATGATGATCTATTTGGTCTTGTGTCATCATTTTAAACATTACAGAGTTTTTGCCTGCTATATCCTCCAGCCTGCTTCAAGTGTCTGTCATGTACAGTAAACTATCAATTTGGAACAGACCTCTCTTCCTCCTTTATTCAATCAGTAGTGTTAGCCTGCTCTCATTCCAATGTCTGTGCCAGCGGATATATAAGTTAATTCTAAGCCGTGTTGTCATAACTAAATTTACTAAATAAAACACACACATACACAACTGTTAAACTCTGCTTAAGAAATTGACCTTGTGTCACATCTTGCTCATGCAGACAGGCTGGTTGATTGGTTGGTAGTTAGTATGTATATATTATATATATATATATATATATATATATATATATTTATAGAAACTGGGTTAGCTCAGTCGGTAGAGTGTTCGGCTAGAAACCACAAGGTTCCTAGTTCGATACCGGTCCTCGCCAACTCAGCGTATGAGTAGCACAGGGATCTGTGCAGTAAAGTAAGGAGCTGATGGTAGATGTGGCGCTCCACCTCAGATGCTAAAACAATCTCCTCAGACTAGCGCTATTGAAAAGGGGATAGACTCCCTCGCTGACTGGCTGATACCGACTTTAGGCCGCCCCGACGACTTTACTTTTACTTATATATATTATATGCTGCAGTTACCATTAGATCCCTAAACAAATAAGTATGCATTCTTATTTACTTGGGGATTTTTTAACTAATATCAATAAAAAGTGCTCAATATAATGAGCTAAATATACAATTAAATCAAATGGTTTAAAATACTGACTCAAGTTTCTCGCAATAGACGATATATATATATATATATAATATAATATAGGTAATTTTATTTTTATTTATTTTTTTTTTTGGGAGAGAAATTTTATTTATATAATTTTAATTAATCATGACAAGCAAATTCGGCGAATACCATGTGCGACGTGAGGAACACTGTACAGCTGTTTCGACCTAATTTTGGTCTCATCAGCAGTGTATACCTATGATCTCCCCCCGACAGAGATCTCTGTCGGGGGGAGATCGTAGGTATACACTGCTGATGAGACCAAAATTAGGTCGAAACAGCTGTACAGTGACGTCGCACATGGTATTCGCCGAATTTGCTTGTCATGATTAATTAAAATTATATATATATATATATATATATATAATATATATGCCAAGATGTTTTGGTGGTTGCATCATAAAAATGAATTGTTGAAATCGAGTTAAATCATCATAGCAGCCTCATACAGGATTTGAACTCTCTTGTGATGTCCATTTCCTGCAACAGTAATTACACCACACACCATATATATATATATATATATATATATATATATATATCTTATTATAATGGAGATTGTGTGTTTTTCTGTCTGTAACCGAAACTATATTCCTACTCAAGTCACAATTCTCTCAGTTATTGATATCACATTCTCCATGATTTTATTCTTATCTAAACCTCAATTATCAATAAAATTGTCTTACATTATTAATACTGTTAACTGTGTCTACATACTGACAATATGCAATTATATTTATATATATAACAAAATAGCGGTTTACAGTGTGTACGGGAAGGCTAATTTGCATATCAATATTAAAAAATCGAATTTAATAAATATATGCTTAGTATTATTGATTTCTAACTGTTTGGTTTTATTTTAATGAATATAAGCAAAAATCTCTTCAATGAAATCTTGAATGAAATCCATTAACAAGAAAAATAACTGTCATTTTATTCTTTACTTCCTCTTTTAACTAAATACTTAAATTAGAAAAACAACAATGAAAGACAAGAGTGATGGAAAAGTAAGTTTCAGTTGTTCCATCTTTTATAATACTCCCTCTGTTTCAAATCTTTTATTATACTCCCTCTGTTTCAAATCTTTTTATCTGTATTCTTATTTAGTTTCATTATCCTTTCTAATTTAATACAATATTTTATTATATCAAAACTTAAATACTTGCACCCGGAGGGTGCATATATTTGCTATAAAACAATATATATAAATGATAGAGATGTTATATTTTGTTCACATTTTTATGGAGGTTTCATAATTTTTTTCTACCAAATTAATATATTTTGACAGTTGATTATTCTATTCACTTTCATTTTTTTTCATAAAATTTGTTTTTGTTTTTCGTTTGATTTTTTTTTTAGTTATTTATTTTAACTTTTCAATCAGTCTTAACGTCTGTTTCTTTAATTGACACTATTTCCACTGGGCTCAGTGACAGTACTTATTTTTTTTCAGTAGTTACCCATGAGCCTCTACTGACACTTTTACCCATGATGCTTTGCTATTTTTTCAACACTTATTGTCTTCTACTTGAATCATTGTCTTTCTTTTAATTATGGCAAATATTGTTTTTGGTTCTTTTCTTAATTTTCTTGAATCACATTTAATAGAAATTCAGAAAGATATGAGAATGACAGAGGGGGGAGAAAGGAAGGAGGGGAGGGAGAAGGAGGAGGCATGAGAATGAGAAGAAGGAAAGGAAGGAGGAGAATGAGAAGAAAGGAGAAGGAGAATGAGAAGAAAGAAGGAGGAGAAGAAAGAAAGGAGAATGAGAAGAGGAGGAAGAGGAGAGAAGAGAGGGAGGAAGAATGAGAAGAAGGAAGAAGGGGAGAAGAGGAAGAGAATGAGAAGAAGGAAGGAGGAGGAGAATGAGAAGAAGGAAGGAAGAGGAGAATGAGAAGGAAGGAAGGAGGAGGAAATGGAAGGAAGGAAGGAGAGAGAATGGAAGGAAGGAGAAGAAGGGATGGAGGAAGGAAGGAAGAAGAAGGAATGGAAGAAAGGAGGAAGGAGGAGAAGGAAGGAAGAGAAGAAGGAGGAGAAGAAGAAAAGGAAGGAGGAAGATAAGAAAAGGAAGAAAAAAATAAACAAGGAAAGGAAGGAGATTGAGGAAGAAGAAGAAAAGGAAGAAGAGAAAGAAAAAGAAAAGTAATAAGATGATGATGAATTGAGAAGATGAACTGAAAAGAAAATGAAGAAAAAAGAAAGGAAGGAAGGAAAAGGAAAGTAAGAAGAAATTTGAAACTGGAATTAACAGAAAATAAATAGACAAATTATATAGAGAAAAAGGAAAGGAAGGAGGAAGGGAAAAATGAGGAGGAGGAAAGAGAAGAAAGGGGGGAAAGGAAGGAGGTAGAGAAAAGAAAGGAGAAGGAGATGAAGAAAAAAGAAGGAAAGTAAGAAGATGATGAATTGAGAAGATGAACTGAAAAGAAAATGAAGAAGAAAAAATGAAGAAGGAAAGTAAGAAGAAGAAATGAAATGAAGAAGAAGAAACAAAGAAGGAAAGGAAACGAGGAAGAAGAAAATGAAGATGGAAAGTAAGAAGAAATTTGAAACTGGAATTAAAAGAAAATAAATAAACAAATATACAAAGTAAAATATTCTTTTTGCTAAAAAGAATATTAAATGAAGAATTGATAATTATTTGTAGCCATTGGCTTTTGTAGATGAAGTAATTTACTAAGAATTTCCTTTGAGGATTTTCTTAATCTTTTTATGAAATTCATTTAAAGAAACCAGATGTGAACTTTTATATTTGCACTGGGGGAACCCAAAGGGGGGAAACTAGCAATAACATTATTTTTAGTGATGGCTATGTCAGTTGTCAGACATTTTTGGGATTTTTATTAGGACTAGAACTCTTCAAAAAATAAGGTAAATATAACCCAAAAGAAGAGCAGGTGAAGAAGAAGGAAATTCTTTTACATCTAAATAAAGATTTCAGAATATATATATATATATATATATATATTATATATATATATATATATATATAATCAATAATAATGATATTATGGATATTAACTCATAACTATAAGTTTCATGTTTACACAATCTTCAGATAATGCTAAAGTTTAAACTTTAGCATTATAACATTCCATCGCGTGAACACACTTCACTTTTATATAAATGCTAAAAAACTACTGGTTTTTAAAATCTCAACCATTTGACTCATCTGAAGATTGCGTAAGCATGAAACTTATACTTATGAGTTAATATCCATAATATCATTATTATTGATAGTAAATCTGCTCTGCTTTATTAGCATTGAGCACCTTTTTATTCCAATACTTTTCTCATTTATTCTCTATTCATTCTGTATTATATATATATATATATATATATATATATATATATATACCTTCTTCAGGTATTTCTTGTTGGACTTGGGAGCCTTCTTGAACTCAGGAACCTTCTTTTTATAATCAGGAGCCATCACAGAACTTTGAACCCAACCCTTTCTGTGAGTCTGACAAGAAATACCTGAAGAAGGCCAGAGGGCACATCAGCCAAAACATTGTACAGATAACAATAAAGATGAGGACAATAGTTTGAATAACACAGATAATACTAAGAAGAAAACTGTTTTACAAAAAAAACATCTAAATAAAGATTTTTTAAAAATATATATATACCTTCTTTCTTATTGGACTCAAGAACTTTCTTTTCAAACTTGGAAACCTTCTTGTCATAATCAGGAGCCGTCACAGAACTTTGAACCCAATCCTTTCCATGACGGCTCCCGATTATGACTAGAAGGTTCCCAAGCTCGAAAAGGCCCCTGAGTCCCACAAGAAATACCTTAAGAAGGACAGAGGACACATCAGCCAAAATCTTGTACTGATAACAATAAAGATGAGGACAATAGTCTGAATAATCTTATTATAATGGAGATTATGTGTTTGTTTGTCTGTAACCGAAACTATATCACTACTCAAGATCACTGTCCATTTAGTTATTATACATTACATTCTCCATGAATCATTTTTATTAAAGCCTCAATCATTAATAAAATCGCTTATCATTATTAATACTGCTGGTCATTTCTACAATCTAATAACATGCAAGTGTATTTATAAATACAATAAATAGCAGTTTACTGTGTGAACGCAAGCCTAATTTGCATATTGATATTTAAAATTTGATTTTAATAAATATGTGCTTGGTATTGTTGATTTCTTATTATTTGATTTTATCTTAATGAATATGAGTAAAAATCTTGGAGATAAATCTTAAAAGAAGGCAATTAACAAAAAAGAAATAACTGTAATTTTATTCTTTACATCCTAATTTAACTAAATAGTTAAATTAGAAAAGTTTAGCAAGGAAAGACGGGGGTGATGGAAGAGGGAGCTTCAGCTGTTATATTTTTCGATTATACCCCTCTCTGTTTCAAATCATTTTATCTGCATTCTTATTTAGTTTCTTTAGACTTTCTAATTTAATATAACATTTTATGACATTAATACTTGCACCCGGAAGGTGCATATATTTGCTAGTCCAAATAATGTATATACCTATTTTTCACATTGTATGATATGTGCCCCCACCTTTATAACCATAAATTTTAGTCTAAAATTTGTGAAAAAAACTACTAGTCACCATGACTTGAAAAATAATACTGGTCTGTGCCACAAGACAACACCATCAATATTATAGTCAGTTAACAAGGTGTTAAAAATAATTTGAGCATTTGCATAAAAACTAATCAAAAATGAATTATTAAATACACCTGCATGGAAAACGTTTGAAATAATAAAGACGTATTTAAGACTAGAAGGGACTACTCACTATCACTTTGGTAAAGGGAATGATATCACAAATAACAATATAGTAAGAAATTAAAAATTTTCCATAATAGGATATAAATGAGACTGTTCAATGCTTTTTTGTATTTAAGACTAGAAGGGACTACTCACTATCACTTTGGTAAAGGGAATGATATCACAAATAACAATATAGTAAGAAATTAAAAATTTTCCATAATAGGATATAAATGAGACTGTTCAATGCTATTACTATGTAATAACAAAGTCCTAAAAATAACTTGAGCATTTCCATAAAAACTAATCAGAAATTAATTATTGAATATACCTGCACGAAAACATTTAAAATAATAAAGACGTATTTAAGATTAGAACCATGCTAGATTGATCAGAAAGACGTCTCGTGATGACAGGCTAAACGAGGCAGAGAAACGTTTTGCAGTGAACCGGGTCAGTCGCTTCCGATCGACTGGAAGGTAATTGTTTGATCAGAGATAAAACCAGAGACAAAGGTTATAACACGGGATGAAAAGAAAACATACGGATAACAAGGCAATTTGATTTTGTGTGGAAGAAACATAATTTGATATGAAAGTTTATCTTTTGCCGGAGTTTGAGTTGGTTTACTGTTTGCTCTTGTGTTATTAAGAAAATATCTACTGGCCTTGACATTGTTTTGGAACGGGCGGGAAAGAGAGAGAAAAAATCTGACAGTAACGTTAGATAATTGCTTTTAGGGATAGGTAGCTTGGTGGAGATAAATACACACACCCACACAAACACAAAAAAAAATCATAGATTGAGATTAATTTTAGATAGATAGATAAAGAGAAAGAGAGAGAGAGAGAGATGAACAGACTATGGTAGATATCTAAATAGATAGATAGGAACAGATTTTTATTTATCATGCTCATACTTATTTATCTAAGGTAGATTGATAAGCATGAATAGACTGAGATACATAGATAGATAAGTATAAACTAAGATATAGTGATATGAACAGGCTAAGATAGATAGATGGATAGGTAGATATGAACAGGCTAAGATGGATAGGTAGATATGAACAGGCTAAGATAGATAGGTAGATATAAACAGGCTTAGATAGATAGATGGATAGGCTAAGATAGGGATAGAGGCTAGGTAGATATGAACAGGCTAAGATAGATAGATATGAACAGGCTAGATAGATAGATATGAACAGGCTTAGATAGATATGGACAGGCTTAGATAGATAGATATGGACAGGCTTAGATAGATAGATAGACATAGATGAACAGGCTTAGATAGATAGATATGAACAGGCTTAGATAGATATAAACAGGCTCAGATAGACAGATATGAACAGGCTAAGATTGATAGACAGATATGAACAGGCTAAGATTGATAGACAGATATGAACAGGCTAAGATTGATAGATAGATAGATATGAACAAACTAGATCTATCTTACTATTTCTCTGTATGTTTTTAGACGAGGCTTAATAATTTGTATAATTTCAATTATTCAAACTATTGTCCTCATCTTTATTGTTATCTACACAATATTTTGGCCAATATGGCATTGAAGGATCCAGAGTTTGACAATAAATACCTGAAGAAGGCCAGAAGGCACATTGTCCAAAACATGGTGTAGATAATAATAAAGATGAGGACAATAGTGCGATTAATTCAAATACAGATCTAACTTACCTTGAAAAGATCTCTGACCAACTGTTACACGCTACAGAAATTTGAAAAAAAAATTCCAAAAATTATTTAACGGTTTGTGCACATCTTTATATTTAATGTCAATGATTCGAATTTAACTACCTAATTGAGCAGTTAATACAAAAATGTAATGACACTTTAAAAATTGTTCTTTTTTTAATAGAGTAAAATGATAAATATATCATTTGTTTTTGCAGCTGCTTTTACGTCTACAAAAGATAATTCTTTGCTCTTTTAGACACAGATCAAGACTTTACATTTTTTATTTTTTTTATTTTTTGAGTAGGTTCCTTTCATCTCAAAGATCTTTTGTATTTTCTTTTTTATGGTTTCTTTCTCAAAGAAATAAATAAATAGAATTTGACTATCAATGTAAAATTGATTTTTTTTCTCAAAATGTCATATACTATCTTGAATATCTTTAAAAAAATCATTTTTGATTTGGTTTGTTTTTTTGTTTTCTTTCTTTTTTTCTTTTCTTTCTTTTCTTTTTTTTTCTTCTTTTTTCTTTCTTTTTTTTCTTTGAATATCTTTAAAAAATCATTTTTTTGTTTTTTTTTTTCTTTTTTTTCTTTCTTTCTTTTCTTTTTTTTCTTTTCTTTTTTTTCTTTTTTCTTTTTTTTTTTTTTTAGATATTTTTGAAATGATATTATTTGTGATAATATATATTAACATATAAAGATAGATATGAATATAGTAAAATAGATATTTGACAAAATATAAGATATAACAGATGAAGATATATAAGTATTTACTAATGAAGATATAGATATTAGCTGATGTAGGTATATAGATATTAACTGATGAAGATATATAAGTATTTACTAATGAAGATATAGATATTAGCTATTAACTGATATATATAAGTATTAACTAATGAAGATATAGATATTAGCCGATGAAGTTCTGTAGATATTAACTGTTGAAAATATATTTTAACAAATTGAGAATATTAACTAATGGATGTAAATACTAATAGATATTAACATATTAAGTGATTAATATATTAACAGATGAAAATAGATATGTATGACCAGATGAAAATAGATATATGTGACCAGATGAAAATAGATACATGTGACCAGATGAAAATAGATATATGTGACCAAATGAAGATAGATATATGTGACCAAATGAAGATAGATATATGAGACCAGATGAAGATAGATATGTATGACCAGATGAGATATGTATGACCAGATGAAAATAGATATGTATGACCAGATGAAAATAGATATGTGTGACCAGATGAAAATAGATATGTGTGACCAGATGAAAATAGATATGTATGATAGATGAAGATATAAAATATTATCATAGCAAGTGACTAATATATTTAAAAGATGAATATAGATATGAATATTGTAAAATAGATATTATAGATATTAACAGATGAAGATATATATTAACTGATGTAGTATATATGAAGATATATATTAACATATAGATGAAGTATGTATGAAGCTGATGGTATAGCATGATATATTGATGTAGGTATATATATTATAGACCTATATATATTAACTGATGATATATATTAATTAACAGATGAAGATATATTATATAGATATAGAACAGATATATATATATTAACGATGTATATAATATGATATTAACTATATTAACTGATGTAGATATATATTTATAGATTAGATGAAGATATATTAACTGATGTAGGTAGATAATATTAACATATGAAGTGACTAATATATCAACAGATGAAGAGAGATAGATAGATAGGAATAGTTACTAAGTATGTTTCTTGTTATTTTTCATCTTCCTTCATTTTGCCTCTTTTTTTATTCTTCTTCCACTTTTTTTTCTTTCATCTTCACTTTCTTCATTTTTCTCTCCATTTCTTCTTCTTTTTTCCTCCTCTTTTAGGTCACATTGCAAAACAACCACAACAACAACACACATAAAAATCAGCATAAAAGATAGATTATTTTGTCTTTCCTTAAAAATATAAAAAATAAAAAAAGATAAAAATTTAAATAAGAAAAAAAAAAGTCTGTCTATCTTGCCAATACTTGATACAGCTTAAAATTCATACTGACATCTTTGTTCATATTCAGATACCCATTCGTGTTTTGTTTTGTTTTGCTCATCTGATTTTTTTTTTTTTATTTTATTTATTTTTATTTATTTTTTTTTTTTTTTATTTTGGAACATTTTATTTATTTTTTTCTTTTGTATTATTTTCCATTGGAAACTAAGCTGGAACGATTTTTGAAGAAAATAAATGGATCGGGTTGGGTGGGGAGAGAGAGAGAGAGAGAGTGGAGAGCAAGGAAAGAATAGAGACATCACATATACCTTAGGCTTTGTCAAGAAAGAAATAAACAAAACAACAACAAAACAACAAAAAAATCAACCTCATATCAAGGCTCAAGATCTGAGAGCAGATCAATATAGATTATTCATGATCAGTTGTATTGAGGACTCAAATCAGGGATCATCTAAGAGTTTTCTGCTGGCTCAGATTGTTTGAATGAGAGAGAGAGAGAGAGAGAGAGAGAGAGAGAATCAGTACTTTGTCATTTCTAGTCAATGGCAGTCATGTCTATATATTGTTATTTAAGATGCTGATTTTGACTTAAGATGGGTTTTTCTATATGGACAAATCTTGCTCTCTGTCTTTTCTTTTCATGATCTTGGTGTATTATAAAATGTTTTGATTTTCTGGGGTGTGGGGGAAAGAGTGGGGAATCGGGTGGGGAATAAAAAGCAAAAAAAAAAAAAAGACTTATCATCCAGTAACTATCACATTGATATCAAAGATTTAGAAGACTTGGAAAATAACAATAAATGGAAAAGTATTGACTTAAGTTTTAGTAGCTATATATATATATATATATATATATATATATATATAGTATAAAGCTACTATATGTATGTGTATATATATATGAGGTGTGTGTATTTACATATGTCTGTGCATGTTTACATATGTGTGTGTTTCTTTACATATAAATGTATGTGTGTGTTTCTTTACATATAAATGTGTGTGTGTGTATTTACATATATATGTATGTATGTGTGTATTTACATATACATATATGTATGTGTATACATGTGTATACATATATGTATGTGTATTTACATATAAATGTATGTGTGTGTGTTTACATGTATACATATATATACAGTGTACACATGTGTACATATGTGTACATGTATATATACATATGTGTGTGTGTATATATCTATATATTATAGATATGTGTGTATAAGTACAAATATATGTACAGATACATATCTACACACACATATGTGCATATTCATCTGTCTTCAAAAATATCGACAAATTAAAATCGATAAAAATATAAACATTTTATTCGTCATAACTACATGTATCTATGTATTATGCATAGATGTTTTTGTGTGAATATAGTTTCCTAGCACAAAGGGGATAGACTCCCTTGCTAATACTGACAATAGGCCACACTACCAACTTTACATTTACATATATCTATGTAGGTGCATGTGGAAGGGTTAGAGTTTTAGAAAATGGACTCGTCAACTACAGACTACAAACCAAAAAAACAATCCTTTTCCAACTGTAAAGAATTTGGAGATAAATAGTGCTGAGAATCAGTGGTACAGCATATGTATTTCTAAGTAATAGAAGCGAAGACATAAAGTCAATGACACCTGGGAATTGTCAGTTTCTAGTCTACGGGGTTTAAAAAAAAATTGGTTTGAGAAGCGCATCGAGCAGAAACTGGCAGTTACCAAACACCGTTGATTTTATCTGTTCGCTTCCATCACAATTTCAATTTCCAGAACACTTCAATGGTCGCCTTTATTCATAATCGAAACAAAAGACATATAATCAAATCCTGCGCTATTTCTCTCATGAATACCATCACTCAAAGACATGGTTTTTATAAAATATCCCCTTTCCTAACTAAAACTTTGCTAAAAGACTTCAATATACACTATCAGTTTTAAACTTCTTAAAAATATTTTGAAATTTAAATCCACAGTTAACAAATTCAAATACAGGACAAGGCTGTTTGTATAGCTCTAATACCCTTGGGAAAGGTATGAATCCAACTACTCTCCCTCTATGGGTAAATAGTAGGACACACTGGGCTTTTTAACCTTAGCTAGGTAACCAGTTTGGGAGAAGAAAAACTCTGAATTCAGAGTTGTTAAACTTCACCTAAGAAATTGACCTTGTGTCGCATTTTTTATTTTGCTAGTTAATAGAATGACTGGAGTTTTGAGCTCAGTTACTATGATATAATAGTTTGGCATTTTTTAAACTAATCCATAGTTCCTGGTATAGAAATCAGCTTCCCGTAAGTAATTATTAAATTAAGCGCAAGAAAAAGAAAGGATTTATCTTACCACTGCAGTATGAACTCGCTAAATTACGCTGCAACTCGTTAGCTCTAATATCCTTGGGAAAGGTATGAATCCAACTACTCTCCCTCTATGGGTAAATAGTAGGAAACACTGGGCTTTTTAACCTTGGCTAGGTAACCAGTTTGGGAGAAGAAAAACTCTGAATTCAGAGCTGTTAAACTTCACCTAAGAAATTGACCTTGTGTCGCATCCTGCTTGTGCAGAGGGGTTGGTAAATAAATATATAAACTTATATGTGTATGTAGAAATGTAGACAATCACGGGATGTTACAAGGGATGAAAATTATTACTGTTGTAGTGTCGATGTTTGAACATTTCGGTTTACATAGAAACCTTCTTCAAGTAAAGGAAAAAAGATTTTGTTCTTAAAAAGATGATGGATGTTTTGAATGAGTTGAGTTTGGAAAATGTGTGTGTGTGTATGTGTGTATATATATATATATATATATATATATATATATATATATGGGGAGCTAATGGTAGATCTAGCCCTCCACCCCAGATTCAAAAACAATCTCCCTGGTCTAGCGCTAGTAAAAAAAAAAAGGACAGACTCTTTGCTGTTCAGCTGATACCGACAATAGGCCACTCCACAGACTTTAATTTTTACTTACTTAACCCTCTGCAAGGTGTAGAATACTGTTAATTGTTATTCTGTGTTACTTTCACCCTTAGCCAGGATTGAACCTGCAGTCTGGAAATGACTGTTACAGATTGTTAACTATTGGCCAGTGGAACAGTCAAACACCTCCTCAGCTTAATGGACTCTTCCTGGCAGTAGTGGCAGTAATTATTTAAGCTGTTATAGTGGGTTCATTGGAGAACTAGTAACTGCATGGTTAGGCTTGGCCAGTCACATTGCTCAAACCAATTGTTGACTGTCTAACTGACTTACTTCAATATATATATGGGGAGCTAATGGTAGGTGTGGCCCTCCACCCCAGATGCAAAAACAATCTCCTGGTCTAGCACTAGTAGAAAAAAAAGGTACAGACTCCTTTGCTGTTCAGTTGATACCGACAATAGGCCACTAGATAGACTTTACTTTTTACTTACTTAACCCTCTGCAAGGGAAACGGTCAGCCTCTTCACAGCCTAGCCGACAGAACAGCTTAACAAATAATTGCTGGAGGCTACTGTGGCCTTCAGTCCAGCAATCTAACCACAAAGCTCTATCAGCAAGTCCATGTTCAATTAAGTTGGATCCTCGCTGGATGCTCCATACTTGTGACCTTGTGTCATATCCTACCCATGGCAAATGGGTTGGGTAAATACTTACTAAGTCAGACCATACACAGATACTACACTGATCCTTGGCTGCTTGACTATTAACATCTTAATTGCGAGTGAATGTGATGCTCACTAGGTGCCCAACTCTTGTGGTCAGTTAAGTAGAATACCTGCTAGCCTACTTGGTGGTGTCTTAGGCACTCGTTTGTCCAACTTTTCTGCAAGAGGCCTGTGGTGTAACGGTTGTCATAGGAAATGGAAAAGGTGACCCAAGTTCAAATCCTGGATGGTGCTATTTGTATTTCACATAGCACTAATATCCTTGGGAAAGGTATGCATCCAACTATTCTCCCTCCAGATATCTAATAGGATAGACTGGGCTCTTTAACCTTGGTACGGCACATTGCTCAAACCAATTGTTGACTGTCTAACTGACTTACTTCAATACAAGGGAAACGGTCAGCCTCTTCACAGCCTAGCTTACAGAACAGCTTAACAAATAATTGCTGGAGGCTACTGTGGCCTTCAGTCCAGCAATCACATGTGTATGTGTATGTATATATATATATATATAAATATATATATATATATATATATATATATATGGGGAGCTAATGGTAGATGTGGCCCTCCACCCCAGATTCAAAAACAATCTCCCTGGTCTAGCGCTAGTAGAAAAAAAAAGGTACAAACTCCTTTGCTGTTCAGTTGATACCGACAATAGGCCACTAGATAGACTTTACTTTTTACTTACTTAACCCTCTGCAAGGGAAACGGTCAGCCTCTTCACAGCCTAGCTAATAATTGCTAGAGGCTACTGTGGCCTTCAGTCCAGCAATCTAACCACAAAGCTCTATCAGCAAGTCCATGTTCAATTAAGTTGGATCCTCGCTGGATGCTCCATACTTGTGACCTTGTGTCATATCCTACCCATGGCAAATGGGTTGGGTAAATACTTACTAAGTCAGACAGTACACAGATACTACACTGATCCTTGGCTGCTTGACTATTAACATCTTAATTGCGAGTGAATGTGATGCTCACTAGGTGCCCAACTCTTGTGGTTAGTTAAGTAGAATACCTGCTAGCCTACTTGGTGGTGTCTTAGGCACTCGTTTATCCAACTTTTCTGCAAGAGGCCTGTGGTGTAACAGAACAGCTTAACAAATAATTACTGGAGGCTACTGTGGCCTTCAGTCCAGCAATCTAACCACAAAGCTCTATCAGCAAGTCCATGTTCAATTAATTGATAAATATAGAAAGTGATTAATAGTTGCTATTTAATTTACTTGATTATTGATTAGTCTAAAATATGCTGAATGCTAATCTATTTAGATAATCAAAGTTGTTTGTTTGATATACTTATCATAACTCATCTACATTCATAGAATTTAAATATTTGCTTTTCTTTTCTCTTTCATTTCTGTTGACTTGTTCCATTATCTCTACTTTCACTTTCACTTTAATTCCCCTTTGGTAATTACAATTGTCATTATTATCTTCTCTCACTTTGCCTGTTATTCCCCATGGAAAAATATTATCAATCTAATTTAAGCATCATCAGTTTTCTTTCTAAGTGTCATTCAAAGTTAAGTGTTCACAGCAAGGCTACCTGTTGCTGCCTGGGTTTAAAAATACCTTTGTTGGTCTTCACAAGTAAGACTTAACTAATTAATTTTGTTAGCTCTGTTTAAGATGGAAAATGAAAAGGAGGGATAAGAAACCTTGATAAATGATATAATCTTGGATTTCTTATTGTATTGGCTTGATGGATATTTAATTTTTAATGTCTCTTCTTTATGATCTCCAGTTGTAGACGTTCAAGTCTTCTTGTCATTTTTCCAGATGATGGAGAAAATGTTCTATATTTTTTCCTAAGCACTTTCAATTCTTTCACTTGTCATCCTCGGGGGTTTTTGGTTGTTGTGGTTGTTTGGTGCAGGTTTTATTCATTTGGATTTTTTTATTGTTTATTCAATTAGAAAGTCAATTTTAGGATATATATATATATATATATATATATATATATATATATATATATGATCCATCCAAGATACTGAGCTCTATTTATAGATATAACCCACTATAGCAAATGTATGTGGTTATTATTAGCTCACTTGGTGATTTAGTAGTGGACCAATTTTTGCAATATTAAATATTATTATTTGAGTGCTCAATATCAGTGATAGAGCTTTTAAATATATATTAGAATATGAAAATAATTATGTAAACCCTGGGTTGCATACCTTTCAGTATTCATCAGAAATATATATATATATATATATATATATTTGGGAGATTATGTGCTTAATTAAAGTCATACCTAATTTATTAATTAATTATAATTAAAAGAATTAGGCGTGCATATCGGTTTAAATTTAAAGTGTAAACAAATTGAGAAAAAGTCGATCTCTGTATGTACATTTCAGCCTATTAGGCCTCAATGTTTGTGTGTGTGTGTGTGTGTGTGTGTGTGTGAAGATTAAAATTAATATAAGCATTAGGATCATCTTTTTTTTCTTATTTTTTCTGTGATTATTGTTTTCAAAATTCTGTGTGTTATTCAAAGTTAAGTGCTCACTGCAAGGCTACCTGTTGCCGCCTGGGTTAAAATAGGTTTGCTGATCTTTATAAATAAGACTCAGCTAATTAACTTTGTTAGCTCTGCATTTAAGATGGAAAACGAAAGGAGGAGGATAAGAAACCTTAATAAATGATATAATCTTGAATTTCTCATTGTATTGGCTTGATGGATATTTGATTCTTTCTTCCCCTTTTAAACCAGAAAAGACGTTGCTGGAAGATTAAAAATTTCATGTCTATTCTTGGAGGTCGATTGAAAGAAAGCAGTAAAATAATATTAAAACTAATATAAGAATTATGCTTATCTTTTTCTTTTTGTTTTGTTTCTTTTTCTGCGGTTATTGTTTTCAAAATTCTGGAGGTTTATTTAAAGATATCAGTTTTATTTGTAGAAATATTAACCCACTTAAACTGGGCAATTAGCTGCAGTATTGTGGCTTCAAAAGGTTGGCAGTTTTCAAGTGAGCTGAATGTGAAGAAAAAAATATATATAAAAAAATAAGAAAAGAAAAAAAGAAACAAAATAAAATAAAAACAAAATAAAGAACGTTAAAAGATTTTTCTTAAAGAAAAGAAAAGAGCATCTCCTTAAAAAAAAAAAAAAAAAAAAGACAAAAATAATGATTAAAAAAAAAAATCTGAAAGTGAAAGTGAAAGTAGAATTTTTATAGAAAATCAATAGAGGCAAGAACATTTCAAATAAATAAAAGTAAAATGAAGATGAAAAGCTAAAGGCAGAAAGTCAAGCAGTAGAAATACAGCTCAACTGTTGTGCTGTGGTGTATGTGTAGTGGTTGTGTAGTAGCGGATAAATGAAACTTTTAAATCTCTCTTTGAAATTTCGCCTTTTCAAAGTCAATTTGGTGTACGTCTGTTGCATTAGATCAAAGTGGAGTATCTGTTGTTTATACCTATCTTCTCACAAGAAGAATCATGGATATATATCTAAGTTTAAATTTCTCAGATATATATACATGGTGTGTCAAAAAAGTATCAATATTTTTTAATACTTTTTGACACACCTTGTGTTCTGAAAAAAAAATAACATTCCATTCATTCATTTCTATCTTGGTAAATACAGCTTTAAACTTGGTACTTTTTTGACTCACCTTTTATTCTGAAAAAAATTAATGAATGGAACATTTTTTTTCAGAATATAAGGTGTGTCAAAAAGTACAAAAAAATGTGTATATATATATATATATATATATATATATATATAAAGTTAAGAGGCCGGTGATGTAATGTTTAGAGTTGTAGGAAATGTCAACCCAAGTTAAAATCCTGGACAAGACTGTTTGCATTTCACGTAGTGCTAATACCTCATCTGCATGATATATATATATATATTATAGTGTGGTAGTATGGATATGAAGGCAATTGCGCTCAGTAACTAATGGGAACCTGATGGTAGGTTTATCACTCCACCTTAGAACCAAAAACAACCCTCTGATCTGGCTGTAAAGTAAAGAAGATAGATTGTTCTTCTGCAAGTATTTCTTTGGAATTAACCCATGAAGGTTGATATGCCATTAAACAAAGAAACCAAACCAAGAATTACTATGAACTGCATTTTCCTTTGAGTTTTGTTTACAACTTTTCTACCATAGGGAAGTGCTGCCTTGAAGATAGAATCTTCAGGACCAGGCAGCTTTTAAAATGTTGTTTGAATTTATCTAAATTTTCAAATCAAACAATATTTTATAGTGTGGTTTTTGTGTAGGTCCTCTGAATCAGATTCAACAATGGGGAGGTTCTGCTCCAGAGATGGAATCTTTAGGACCAGGCAGCCTTTAAATTTTTTTTTTTTTTAAATTTGACTAAATCTTCAAATAAGACATTTTCTTGTGTGTGTTTTGTGTAGGTCCTCTGAATCAGATTCTACAATGGGGAGGTGCTGCCTCGGAAATGGAATCTTCAGGACCAGGTAGCCTTTAAAATGTTGTTTGAATTCATCTAAATTTTCAAATAGACTAGTGTGTATTTTGTGTAGGTCCTCTGAATCAGATTCCAAAGGTTTTCATCAAAGCGCCTGTGTTTGCTTCTAAGGTATCATGCTGTTTATTCTCGTTTCACTCTATACCCCCCCCCCAACGTTGCAGGAATTACAGGCAATTGATATTGCTTGTACGTTCAACTGTAGCACATGAAGAACAGAGACAGTGAATGTTGCAGGGATAGGGTTAAATGCTCAAAGGTGTAGGTGGGGAGGGGGATGTCAGTTGTACAAAGTAAATGTCTGGCATTTAAAAAACGGACTAAAAAAAAAGAAGAAATATTCAAACATCCCTTGGAACGAAAAAAGGAAAAAAAAAAATAGGGAATAAGATTAAAGAAAATTTCTTTCTTTTTCTTTTTTTCTTTTTCTTCTTTCCTTTTTTTTCCAGCTGCTAGAGAAGATGAGAGAAAAACAACTTACAGAAATGCTTGATTACCAGCAAGGTTATCTTGCACTGCCTGGTTTCAAATAATTGCCCTGGTTATCCTGTAACCATTCTGGGTTCAATACCAGCCCTCACCAACTCAGTATAGGAATCTGTGCAGTAAAGTGAGGAGCTGAACATAGGTGTGGTGCTGCACCTCAGACATCAAAACAATCACCCTGGTCTAGCACTAATGAAAAGGGGATAGACTCCCTCGCTGTCTTTAGGCCACTCTGACAACATTACAACTTTTTTTTTTCCAAGACTTACACACTCTTTTATGCTCAAGCAGCAGGATCAACCACAGTGTGGGATATAACAAATACCCTACACTGACCAAATATTTCGCATGGAGTGTGGAGATTTCACTCCAATCAGAAAGAAATATTTCAATGCAAATAACATGAGGGATCAGTTTAAGAATACTAACATGGATGACATTTTGTCCTTCTTGAGAGAATTAAATATACTAGCAAATATATGCACCATCCGGGTGCAAGTATTTAAGTTTTAATGCAATAAAATATTGTATTAAATTAGAAAAGCTAATGAAACTAAATAAGAATGCAGATAAAAAGTTTTGAAACAGAGGGAGTATAATCGAAAAATAGAACAACTGAAACTTACTCTTCCATCAATCTCGTCTTTCATTGTTATTTTTTCTAATTTAAGTATTTAGTTAAAAGAGGAAGTAAAAAAATAAAATGACAGTTATTTGTTCTTGTTAATGGATTTCATTTAAGATTCATTGAAGAGATTTTTGCTTATATTCATTAAAATAAAACCAAACAGTTAGAAATCAATAATACTAAGCATATATTTATTAAAATCAAATTTTAAATATCAATATGCAAATTAGCCTTTCCCCATTCACACTGTATAAACCCTATTTTTTTGTATATAAATTACAATTGCATGTTACAATGTGTAATATGGTCAACAGTATTAATAATGTTTAAACAATTTTATTAATAATTGAGGTTTAGATAAAATAAAATCCTGAAGAATGTAGCGTAAATAACTATGGGAATTGGGACTTGAGTAGTAATAGAGTTTCGGCTACAGACAGAAAAACACACAATCTCCATTATAATAAGATGTTGAAAATTGTGAATCGGGTATGAAATACATCCATGAAATATATCTACAAAAAATACACCTGTAAAATGGAGCTTGAGTGCCAACTTTTGTCTCACACTCTGGCAAATTGTTTGGCATTAAATAACCCACAGGGTTATTATACGATTAAATAAACCAATACAAATCAAACCATACCAAACCAAATGAAGTTAATGAAAATTATTTATACCAGTTTGAAGATATTCAGAACTTGAAACCTAGAAACTTTTATCAAAAGAAATAAATATATATATATATATATATATATATATATATAGTAATTAGTAATTTGCTTGAAGGCATTGTTAATTATGTTATTATATATTAATGATTTGAAGGCCAATACAATGCATATAAAAAAAATGTAAAAAAATATATTTTTGTTTTTATTTTTTATGTGCATTGTATTGGCCTTCAAATCATTAATATATAATATATATATATATGAGTGTGTTATTATATATATATATATATATATTATGTATGTATGTATATATATATGAGTGTTGTTTATATGTATGATATGTATGTATGTTAAATATATATATATATATATATATGAGTGTGTTTATATGTATGTATGTTTGTATGTATGTATGTAAATATATATATATAATATATATGAGTGTGTTATATGTATGTATGTTTGTATTATGTCATTAAATATATATATATATATATATATGAGTGTGTTTATATGTATGTATGTTTGTTGTATGTATTAAATATATATATATATATATATGAGTGTGTTATATGTATGTATGTTGTATGTAAATATATATATATATATTATATATATATATGAGTGGTTTATATGTGTATGATATGTAAATATTATATATATATATGAGTGTGTTTATATGTGTATATACATAGTTGTTTATATGTATATAATATTATATATATATACTTATGTATATGTATGCATCTGTGTGTGTGTGTGGTGTGTGTGACACAGTTATTGAGAAGCATTAGTAGTCCGCTCACAGGAATAACACAAACTAGGTGAATGTTCATTATTATTAAAAACAACAAAAGCAGAACAAATAAAATCAACAAAACAAATTGGCCATAATAGGCTGAACCAGTAAATAAATGATTAATGAATACATGTTATATATATATATATATATATATTTATATATATGTGTGTGTGTGTGTGTGTAAAACAAACAAACCAACCAACCAAACCAAAGCTTAAATATTCCAGTTATGGGTAAATAGTATGGTGGACTGGGCTCTTTAACCTTGGCTAGGCAACCAGTCTAGCAGAAGGAAAACTCTGAATTCAAACTTTTATACAATTAGCCTTGTGCCACATCCTACTAAAGGGATTGGTAAATATGTACATGCTCCCCACAGCAAAATATTGCAAAACTTTTGACTCTAAAAAAGAAAAATCTATAAATTCTATTTAACTTTTAGATCAATAACAAATCATTTACCCGTTTATGCTTTGCAACGAGAAAACAAAAAAAGACGTCTTTATTCTTCGTCGTAGAGGAAAGTGGGTTTGTTATTGTGCTGAACTTATTGTGAACGATTCCAAAAATAAACGCCATATTCTATTTTCTGACTTTATTTACAGATTACAAACTCATGTCTTTGCCGCAAGAGCTAGGGTACACCATCACCCTCCCATTTAGAGTCACTGTAATCTTCCAAATCTGAACAGCGACAATTACAGGTGCTGTTTAGGCTATGTTTAGAAACAACACGAAAGGCACATTGGTTAATAAGCTCAGATAGTGAGTTTGTTTCTCACTGGGTGCTCCAAAATTTTAGCCTTTCTCTCTCTCTTCTTCATATCCTTTCTTTCCTTTTTTTTCTTGTTTAATCTAGTTTAGTTGGAGGCATGTGGCGTAATGGTTACCATCATAGGAAATGGACATGATGAGACATGTTCAAATCCTTTGCATTTCACATAGCACTATAATACCCTTGGGAAAGGTATGAATCCAACTATTTTCCCTCCAGCTATACATAAATAGTAGGGCAGACTGGGCTCTTTAACCTTAGTATGGCAACCAGTCTAGGAGAAGGAAAATTCTGAATTGAAACCAAAGAGGCTTTCTTCTCTTAGTCAAAACTACTTTGAGAGCTCCTCCTATTCCTTCCATGTAAATTTCTCTCTCACTTTCCTTCCTTCCCCCCTCTCCTTCCCCCCCCCCTCCTCTCTCCTTCCTCTCTCTCTCTCTCTCTCCTTCCTCTCTCTCTCTCTCCTTCCTTCTCTCTCTCTCTCTCTTCCTTCTCTCTCTCTCTCTCTCTCCTTTTCCTTCTCTTCTCTCTCTCTCTCTCTCTCTTTCCTTCCTTCTCCTCGTCTCTCTTTCCTTCCTTCCTTCTCTCTCTCTTTCCTTCCTTCCTTCTCTCTCTCTCTTCCTTTCCTTCCTTCTCTTCTCTCTCTCTCTTTCCTTCCTCTCTCTCTCTCCTTCCTTCCTTCTCTCTCTCTCTCTCTTCCTTCCTTCCTTCCTCTTCTCTTTCCTTCCCTTCCTTCTCTCTCTCTTTCCTTCCTTCCTTCTCTCTCTCTTTCTTTCCTTCCTCTCTCTCTCTCTTCCTTCCTTCCTTCTCTCTCTCTCTCTTCTCTCCTTCCTTCTCTTTCTCTCTCTCTCTTTCCTTCCTTCTTCTCTCTCTCTCCTTTCCTTCCTTCTTTCTCTATCTCTCTCTCTTTCCTTCCTTCTTCTCTCTCTATCTCTCTCTCTTTCCTTCCTTCCTTCCTCTATCTCTCTTCTCTTTTCTTTCCTTCCTTCCCTCTTTCTTTCCCCCTCTCTCTCTCTCTCTCCTTCCCTCTCTCTCTCTTTTGCTACCCTAAGTCATGTAGTGGTTTGCTAGCTACTGTAACTGACTATTGTTAGTGAGTTAGATTCTCACTGAGTGCTCTTTGCTTCTGGCCTTGTACCAAACTAGCTCTAGCTTAGTAAATGACTACACAAATATTTGGGTACTCTCCTTTGCATATTGCTTAGCTTGTTACACTAACTGACTATTGTTAATGAGTTAGATTCTCACTGAGTGCTCTTTTCTTCTGGCCTTGTGCCAGACCAAGCAAAGCTTAGTAAATGACATCTTCTTTACTAGCTGAGCCAATCACCACAGTCACTGCATACCAACAGCAGCTGTGGAAAAATCCTGTTGAAGTAGGAGTGTGGGTTTGGTGGGTGGGTGATTCTGGAAAGCAAGCAGTGGAGACTGCTGGAGAGAGCAGCGGTAATCTCCCCCTGTCTATTATAGTTGATTGAATCAGCTGTTTGTCTCAACCCTCTCTCCTTTGCAATACCACCCCCCCTACTGCCCCCCCCCCAAAGACTGCAATCCGAGAAGCATGGAGAGTTTTTTTCTTTCTACGCTGTGTAATCAAAGAACTGCACATAAACAATGAAAAAGATGGGGAGAGTTTGATGATGATGCAGAGAGCACCTGTTGAGGGATGGGTCGATTGGTTGGCTGGATTTTACGGCATGTCAACCCTTGTTGGATTATTTCAAGCCAAAGACATTTTATTTTATTGGGCATTAGAATATTTCTTTTCTAAACTCAATTTTTTTAAATGCATTTCTTAAACACTCACTTTCTTCTATTTAAACCCATAGATGATACCCCAGCAGCTATTACCACTCCGGGTCAGAGTGAACCCTTGAAGGCATGTCAACTCTTATTGGGTTATTTTAAGCCAAAGACATTTTGTTTTATTCATTCTTGATGGTATTGAAATAAAAGTAAGTAAAGTAAAGTCGTCAAGGGATGTGGCCTAAAGTCGGTATCAGCCAGTCAGCAGGGAGTCTATCCCCCTTTTCACTAGCGCTAGACCAAGGAGATTGTTTCTGAGGTGGCACCACACCTACCATCAGCTCCTTACTTTACCGCACAGATCCCTGTGCTACTCATATGCTGAGTTGGCAAGGGCCAGTATCAAACTAGGAATCTTGTGATTTCTAGCCGAATGCTCTACCGACGGAGCTAATCTGGCCCTATGGAATTGAAATAGGGTTGGTAAATATATATATATATATATAATATATATATATATATATATATATGGGAGAATATGTGCTTAATTGAATTATGCCTAATTTTTAAAATTAATTAATTGATAAATAATGAATTAGGCGGGCATGTCTGTTCAAATGTAAGGCTAAACAAACCGAGAAAAATTCAATATCTGTATGTACATTTCGGCCTATTATGCCTCATCAGCATAATAGTCCGAAATGTACATACAGACATTGAATTTTTCTCGGTTTGTTTAGCCTTACATTTGAACATTATTTATTAATATTATTACAATTGTTGCTGAAGTAGTATTAGTATTGTTGGTATGTTTCAAATGAATGCACTTTTCTAATGTCCATACAAATAGAAAATTTAAATATATGTTTCGGTGAAGTTCTGTAGTAGTAGATTTTTTTCTTTGGGGGGAGGGTGTCCCACCCCACCCCCATCAATCTGAAATAAATGGTGATTGAAGAATAAATGTTCTTTCTTTTCATATAATTCAATAAACAGGTGATCGTGGGTGGGGGTAACAAAAAAATTGGATATGTTGGGTTGGGGGTGAGGACTTACAATGTCAGAACAATATTACAAAAAGGACCTGAGGCTTTTTTTTTTTTTAACTTTTTTTATTTATTATTATTTTTTGAATTTTATTGTATTTTTTTTTTTTTTTGCTTTTTTTTTTTACCTTTTTCAGTAATTTTGTTATTTATTATATATTTATTATATTTATTATTATAGATCTTTTTTGACAAATTTTGCATAATGCCTTACAGATAAGTGGGGTGGGTGGGGTGAAAGAAAAAGATGTGGTCGAGTTATGAAAAAAATGGAATATCTTTTTTTCTTTCTTTTTTTTTTATTGTAGAGAAAGAAATGAGGTTGTTTGCCCAGCAGAGAAAAAGGGTAAAATCTGAGGAGGGGAAAAAAAGACTCAAAATAAGAAAAGAATGAAAAAGGAGAATATCTAATGGACTTTAAGTTAAGCTTAGTAAATATCTATAAAGACTGGATGAGAGAGAGAGAGAGGAATAGGATAGAGAGAGAGAATAGGATGGGAAGAGAGAGAAATAGAGATGGGAAAGAGAGAGAGGAATAGAGAGAGAGAGAAATAGAATGGGAAAGAGAGAGAGGAATAGGATGGAGAGAGAGAGAAATAGATAGGATGGAGAGAGAGAGAGGAATAGGATGAGAGAGAGAGAGGGGGAATAGGATGAGAGAGAGAGAAAGATATGTTGAATCCAGTTATTCTCCCAGTAGCTACTGGTAAATAAAAGAAGTTGACCTTGAGTTACATCCTATTCATGCAGAGGGGGTGGTAATATATATATATATATATATATATATATATATATAATAAATGAATACACATAGTTGGGCTTGAGAAAGCTTTATTCTACTTAGAATACAGTTGCAGTTTCTCGGGGGTTTATATACTTTCAGAAAGCTAAAGATTTACACAAAGGGGAGGTAATAATAAACAGAGGAAGTAACTCTCAATTACTTATTACAATATATATATATATATATATGTGTGAGTATGTGTATATATATATATATATATATATATATATATATATATGCCTAAACATAAAAACCTGATATCAGCAAATATGTAATGAATATGAAGGAAAGGTGAATAACAGACACAAACAATCGATTCAATTAATATTTTATTAGTTCAGAGAGTTCAACTGAATCATTCTTCAGAAGTTTCTGAACTAATAGTGACGAAATATTTTATTGAATCAATTGTTTGTGTTTGTTATTCACCTTTCTATTATATTCATTCTACATAAAACACACACACACACACACACACACACACACATATATATAAATACCTGAAAGATTTGCACAACTGCGAGAAACTTAAGTAAGTAGATTTTAAACCATTCGATTTTAATCATCTATTTAGTTCTTTATATTGGGCACTTTTTATTCGGTTTTAGTGAAAAAAATCCCAATGAAAATAAGATTGTATACTTATGTAACTGCAAATATATATATATATATATATATATGAGGAGAAATGAGTAAAGAAAAGAAGTGTAGATGGATAAAATGAATTTAATCGATATCACTTACACATGTGTTTCGGTCAGTTTATGTGTGTGAAAATATTTCGCACACATAGAAGAATTGACCTTCATCAGAGTGAACATTTATTTTTAATGAAAAAAATTTGTTGGGAAAAAAAAAAAAAAAAAAAAAAAAAAAGAAACAAGATTTTTGGATTTTTGTGAGAAATATTTTCACACACATAAACTGACCGAAACACATGTGTAAGTGATATCGATTAATGTGATATCGATTAAATTAATTTTATCCATCTACATTTCTTTTCTTTACTCATTTCTCCTCATATTGTCGGATTCAATTCCTTTTCCATTTTCACATATATATATATATATATATATATATATATATATATATATATATCACCATAAGAACATGATATCACTAAATCTATCAGCCTTTACACTTAGTTTGTTGATCAAATATAGATTTACTTTCCAGCATATTTTATTTGGGTGTCATGTTCTTCATTCTTCCTAACGTCTTCAGCTGAATAATGGTTGATATTTTATTGAACGAAACACCTCGTTCTATTCTTCTCTTCTTTTTGCCCATTCATTTTTCATTACAAGTCAGCCTAACACAAACAGATAGACAAAACGAATCGAAACCTGCCGTGAGTCAATTGTCCAATCCAAATAGGAGGCAGCCAAACGATATATCCATTGTCTTAACATGAGAGGCCCCCTCCGATCAATCAGCTGGTCACGTCAAGCCCTAGCACCTATATGATTGCCCCAACCCTATTGCCTTATGGCAAGCCCCAACACTTTTTATCATATGGGTGCTAGAAGGTGGTGGCTGAGGGTCTACATGTCCTGGGAATGATGTTAAACTCAATCTGATGGTGAGGTTCCAGTTCTGGAGCTCTGGGGAATGTGGAGCACACCTTGATCACCATTACTCCCTGGTCCACTCTGACTTGGAGTGGTAGTACCTGTAATGGTCCAATCTATGTGTTTGATAAAAAAAACCTTTTTGGCCAATGTGCCCTCTGGCCTTCTTCAGGTATTTCATAGCTTAATACCTGTACTCCAGCTATGGTTAGTGGAATGAGAACAGGATACCCCCGTGGATTGAATAAAGGGTTAGGTTCAAAGGTCTGTCATAGCTCCCAATTATGACAAGAAGCATCCCAAGTTTGAGAAGATTCCCAAGTCCGACAAGAAATACCTGAAGAAGGCAGGAGGGTACATCGGCCAAAATGTTGTACATACAGATAACAATAAAGATGAGGACAATAGTCTGAATAATCCAAAATGTTTTTGGCATGAAATATCCCAACAAGTGTTGATATGCCATAAAATTCAACCAACCAGTCAACCATATGAGGAATGTATGAATAAAAGGAAATAGAATTGTTTTTAATTTGAAAATAGAAGTGGAAAGAAAGGAATAGTGTTTGATAGGAAGTAGAAATGTTTGTATGACTATATGGAATGGAATGGCTGCATCAGGTACGACCACTCAGGGTTAGAGTGGACCTGGGAGTAATGGCAATGAAGAGGTACTCCACACTTCCCAGAGCTCTAGAATTGGAACTTCACCATTAAATGCAGTTTAACATCATACCTAGGATAAAATGAATTTTTAAAAAATTGCATACCCATTAAGAATGAATAAAACGAAACGTCTTTAGCATAAAATAACACAACAAGAGTTGAAAGGAAATAGAAATAAATATTTTTTTAATTTTTAAGAGAGAAGTGGAAAGAGAGGAATGGTGTTTTAAGAGGAATTAGAAATGTTTGTATGACTATGTGGAATGGAATGGCTTCAACCGGTACAAACACTCTGGGTTAGAGTGGACCTGGGAGTAATGGCAATAAAGAGATACTATTTTAAGAATCGAAGTGGAAAGAGGGAAATAGTGTTTGAGAAGAATTATAAATATTTGTACGACTATGTGGAATGGAATGGCTACAACCAGTACTAACACTCTGGGTTAGAGTGGACCTGGGAGTAATCGCAATGAAGAGGTACTATTTTAAGAATCAAAGTGGAAAGAGGGGAATAGTATTTGAGAGGAATTAGAAATGTTTGTACGACTATGTGGAATCGAACGGCTGCAGATCAATGCGCCAATCAGTTGTAGACTCTTTAACAGTGTCACCGAAACAGTTTGACTGGTATCTTTAGTCAGTCTCTACTCAAAGTAGTGGCTGCTGCTGCTGCTGCTGTTGTTGGCACCGCCACTATTGGACACATTGGCAGAGCTGTCAGCAGCCGAGATGAAGAAGAAGGAATGGCAGTAGGAAAAAAAGCCTGGAGCTGTGGCTCTGTCCATAAAGATGGAGAGAAAAAAAGAGTTGAAAAAAAAAAGGAGAGTAGATGAGAGAGAGGAGGAGGAAAGGAAGATTAGATGAGAAGGAGGAGGAAAAGAGGGAGTGTAGAAGAGAGGGAAGTGAGAAGAGCAAAAGTAGAAGAGAGAGAGAGGAGAAAAAAGAGACAGTAGGTGAGAGGGGAAGGAGTAGGTGGAAAGAAAGAGTAGATGTGAAGGAAGAAAAAAGGAGAGTAGATAATGAGGAGGGGATGAGCGAGAGTAGATAAGGAGGAGTAGGGAGAGTAGATGAGAGGGAAGTAGAAGAGAGCAAGAGGAGAAAAAAAGGAGAGTAGGTGAGAGGAAAGTGAGAGTAGATGAGAGGAGTGGGTGTAGAAGGGAGAGAGGAGGAGGAGGAGGAGGAGGAGAGGAGAGGAAGAGTAGAAGAGAAGAAATGTGTAGAAAGAGTGGTGTAAGGAAGAGGAGAAAAGAAAGGAGATAGAAAAAATAAGGAGTAGATGATAAGGAAGAGGAAAGAGTATAACAAAGAGAGAGAAAGAGAGAGAAGCAAGGTAATAAAGATGGAGTGGATGAGAGGGAAGAGGAAAAGGTAGAATAGAGAGAGAGAGTGAGTGAGTGATGTGTATGTGTGTGTATGTGTGCATATATATATATATACTAGCAAAAATATATACCCTCCTGCACAATTAGTTATGTTTTAATATAATCAAATATTATATTGAATTAGAAAGACTGATGAAATTGAATAAGTACACAAAAAATATAACATATTTTGATTTCAATATAAGGTTATACATAGGATTGCTTTTAATACATTTGAGAATAAAACAATAATATTAGGAATCCGTAACACCAAGTATTTATTAAACACAGTTTTATTAAAACCACTATGCAAATTAGTCACACCATATACTAAGTAAACATTCATTTCTTAATTTAAATCACTTTGAGGATTCTTAAAACATTTATGATATGGGCTGTTTTGAGGCAAATATATCTCAGCTCGAGACATTGTTATTAATAAGATGCTAATTAAGATCAAATAATGATTATTTAATAACCATTGAGTAGAAAACGTAAATAACTAAGGGAATAGTGACATTGGTGGTGACATACTTTTGGTTACAGACAGACAAATACACAATCTCCAAGATATAGATATATATATATGTAAACAGCTTTTAGCAAATCTGTATACAGTATGTCAATATTATTCTTTTTCTTAATCAACCGTACAAATGAAATTTCCCTTAAGGTTTGTAATATACAGGGGTTAATGGACCTTACACTTCCACGCTGGCCTCTGACATATTGGTAAGGGGTATGAATTCAGTATTGTCCTTTCTGTGGACTGGTTTCACCCCAATGGCTTGAGTGGTCAGTCTTGTCTTAGTAGAAACAATAGATTCATTTCTTTACCCAGAGGCGTTAGTAAGAAGTGAACAGAAAGAGCCTTGGATGTGATTTGAACTCGCCTCACTGGTTCCATTTTCTGTGCCAAGAATGCTTATACCACCCACACGTTTATGTGTCAACATATATAAGAATGTGCAATGGCATATGAGCAGTAATTAAAAAGCCATGGATATATATATATATATATGTATATAAACACACACACACACAGATATAGGGGCTGGTTTAGCTCAGTCGGTAGAGCGTTCGGCTAGAAACCATAAGGTTTCTAGTTCGATACTGGTTCTCGCCAACTCAACGTATGAGTAGCACAGGGATCTGTGCAGTAAAGTAAGGAGCTGATGGTAGGTGTGGCGCTCCACCCCAAATGCCAAAAAACAATCTCCTTGGTCTAGTACTATTGAAAAGGGGATAGACTCCCTCGCTGACTGGCTGATACCGACTTTAGGCCGCCTCGACAACTTTTACTTACTTATATATATTTATATATATACATATATATATATACACACACACAAAGCTGTCCCACCTTGTCTAAATGGTCTTAAAAATATAATTATGTGTAAGGGCATATAAGCAGAAATTAAAAATGCATGGATATATATATATATATATATATACAGAGAAAAAACTGCCCCACCTTGTCTAAATGGTCTTTAAAAAATGTGTAAGGGCATATTAGCAGTAATTACATTAATTTTTATATATTATATTCTATAATATATTACATTTTATATCATATATATATATATATAATATATATATATATATATACACATATGCGAAAAAATCAATAGTAGCGCATCCAACAAATCCTAACAAATGTAAGCGTGTATATATATATATATTATATATATACACACACACACATGCTCAAATATAGATATATTATATATTACATATATATATATATATATATATATATATATATATGTGTGTGTGTGTGTATATTTTATATATATATGTGTATTACATTCTATTTTACATTATCATATATAGACTATATAAATGTATACATATATATATATGTATACACACAATTTTATACAATTTATAATATAATATATTACACACACACACACACACAATATATATATATAATATATATATATATATAATATATATACACATACTGCAAAAAGACAAAAGCAGTCATCCAACAAAGCCTCCAACAAATGTAAGCATATATATATATATATATATATTTATATATAAGTTTAGTTATGGTTAAGAATTTATTACTTTAAACTAATCCTGTATGCCTCCTCCTCTTTTTCAACCTTCCTGTCAACAGTGCATATGTGCGCATTATCTTTATTTTTTTTCTTTTGTTTCTTTTCCATTTTCCTTGAATATTTTTCCAATTCTCTGACTTAATCTCTAACATGCTCAACAGATTAACATATAAATCTTCTGTCATGCCTCAGGAGGGATGCGAAATGGAACAGTCTTGGCTTTACCGATGCTAAGCTGGTACCGCCACCCCATCGACCCACCGCCCGCAAGCATCAGGGCCTTGACCTTGTCCATTTCGAAATCAAAACTATCAATTATTCTTGTATTCTAAGTCTTGTGTTCTTTAACTAAAACATATGTAAATGCTGCCCCAATTAGGAAAATAACTATATATAGGGCTGGTTGAGCTCAGTTGGTAAAGTGTCTGACTAGGAATCACAAGGTTCCAGGTTTGATACCAGCCCTTGATGATAAGTTGCTAACACGCTACTTTAAAACCAATGGTAACAATCACACATTAAATGTATTTACACTATAAGAAATAAAAAAGATATATATTTACAAAGGGGCCAGTTTAGCTCAGTTGGTTGAGCACCAGCCTTTGATACTGGTCCCCGCCAAATCAACACACGTGTAGCACAGATTGGGTAATCTAATGTGTGTGGTAAAGTGTGTATATATATATATATATATATATATATATATATATATAGAAAAGGTGACTTATCGGTGAATATTGGTCACGATGGTTAGGTAGTGCAGAATTCGGGTAAGTCAGCGATATATATACCAATGTGCTCAATATTTTTACCAACCTCTCTGCTCGAGTAGGATGTGATGTGGTTTTTTTAGGAGGAGTGTTAATGTTAGTGTGTTAATTATTAAAGTATATTGATGCAATGCTATTTTATTTATGTTTGATGCAAATAGCCTTTAGGATTGGTTGGCATTTTTTATTAGTATTTTATATATAGGATTTTGTTAATGTTGGTGAAAACACATATATATATGAGGTTAAGTAAACAAACAAATGTGTTTATTTTTTATATGGCTTTAAGCCGACAATTTTTGGAGGATATGTGCTTAATTGAAGTCATACCCAATTTTGAAAATTAATTAGTTAATAATTAATGAATTTAGACGGCATATGTGTTCAAATGTAAGGCTAAACAAATCCAGAAAATGACATTTTCTCGATTTGTTTAGCCTTACATTTGAACATATTTGAACATATATGCCCGTCTAAAATCATTAATTATTAACTAATTGATTTTCAAAATTAGGTATGACTTCAATTAAGCACATATCCTCAAAAAAAAAATAAATATATATATATAAGAGCTCTAAAAAGACCCCATAATAGATTCATTATCCGCGAACACCACCGAATTTGGAGAGCTAAAAATCAACATAACTCTGCCAATTTTTAGAATTGGAATCTCAAATTTTGGGGAATGCCTAACTTTAACACAGTCCACACCGTGTAGAAAATTTCAGAAAAATTGAAGGGGTTGGGTGACAATTTTACTTTTTTCTGGATGATTTGACATGAAATGGTACATGAAATGCAAATGGTTAAATCCTTGATTTGAACCCGGATTGCTGGGCTCATTTACAATGATGATAACCATTATGTTTACCTTAAAACTTACATACCTGTGCATATTTTTGCTTGTAAGTATTCAAAACTTTGTATGTTGTTTACAAAATTTAGGAAAAAGTTTTGAATATAATGAAATGTTGTGTCACGTGAACTTGCAAAAACGAACAGCGATTGTCTCTCTCAACTGGGAAAAAAAAAAGTTGTTTTTCAACAAGACTAGAGTCATTGGTGATAGGAATGGATTTATTGTGAGAATCTAAAACGAAAAATAAAAAAGATATATCGCCAGATTCAGGGCAGGCTTCAATATCGCAATATTTAAATAAAAGTTCTCCCCAGTGGCTTTCAAAGAAAATTCTTTATTGTAAACTTTATTATTAAAGGAAAAGAAATTTTTTTCTTAAAGAGAACTTTTTTTTTTAAAGAGAAACTTTGGAATCAACTAAATATCCACATATATTGACATGTATTCACACAGATTTTCAGTTTGGCTTGATATACATATCAAACACTGTTGACTGAGTCTATGCTCTCCCAACTTAAATATATAGGTATACAAACACACACACACACACACTCGCATATATATATATATATATATAATATATATATATATACAGTTACCTTGCACCATTGACTCAGTCTACACTATCCCAACTTATTTAGGTAAACATACATAAATACATACATATGTGTGTGTACTTTTACCAAGGACTGGTGACTCAGTTTATGCTATCATAACTTAGTATATATTTAATATATATATACATACACAAACACACAGCAAGCACCACTGACTCAGTATATGCTATCCCAACTTTGATATATAGGCATATCTATGCATATACATACATACATGTATATATAGTTACCAAGCACTATTAACTTAGTCTATACTATCCTAACTTAGACAGAAATGTATGTAGACATATATATGTATATATATATATATATATATATATATATAATTAATATACCAAGCGTGTTGGTAAATCCTTGCGGTGAGAAAAAAACCAGCAAATAGTTTGATTGTAAAAAATATACTACCAAACATCAACCAGGGAGAAAAAAATTTTTGAAAAAAAAGAAAAGACCAAGATAGTCGTACCAACAAAAATAATCTATTGGTACAGTATTTGGCCAAAAGAAAAACAATTTATATGTATATATATGTATATAGATATATATATATATATATATAACATATCGCTAGGAGAAAGCTAATAAGTAAAAAATTGAACCTCTATTACCTAAGTAGAGCCAATAATAAATATAAATCTCTAATGCGAACCCACTAATTAGATAAAATTTTAGGCCCTGAAAGGCTTTATCAAATAGTTCAAATATAGGTTCGTCCTCTGTCTATCTTTAATTATGGTATTTTTATAATATTTATATATATATAAATTAAAGTAAATATAATTTTGTGTCATAAAGTCCCAATCAGATATAATATTATTAATATATATTACCAGTGATCTAATATATATATTTATATCTATCTATAGAAATATATATCCTCTATAAGGGGATAAATTATTTAGGCGGCTTTAATATGCAATAAAGTAAAACGTTTCCATATTAGGCAACCGTTTGTTTTAATTTAAAAATTCTTTACATATATAATTAGCGCCAAAAGCGGGAGGGGATTTAACAAAAAAAAGAATCTGTCCTCTCATCCCGAATTGACTATGACACACTAAAAGAAAGAACAAAAACTGAAAACCCAAAAACTTTTTTTTCTTTTGATTCATCTAGACATCCACATATATTGACATCTATTTTCAGTTTGGATTGATGGATATATATATATGTCAAATATATTTAATAATAGGTATATAGGTTTGCAGTTGTATCTTGAGATTTAAGATCTGACAAATCAAAAAAATATATCTTTAGATACTGATATCTATACATATATATATATACTTACCCAACACTGTTGATTCTGTCTATGCTATCTTAACTTAGAAACAAATGTGTGTATATATATATAATATATATATATATAGATATATTATATATATACTGTTGCCATTGCACCAACTGTATTGACTGTCTACACTATCCTAACTTGGATTATAAGAATCCATATCATTACCACATTGTTCAGTCTATATATCCCATATATTATATATAATATATATATAAGTTACCTGAGCAATGTTGACTGTCTATGCCTTTCATAACTTTTATAATATATATATAGCCCTATAATATATGACATAGTGTTTAACATTTGTTTCTGTCTGACATAATTAGATTTAGTATATCATGTATTATAATCATTATATTTGTATATATATAAACTGATTATTAAGCGCAATTGATCAAATTTGTTATTCTTGCATCATGTCACTATGTTTTGGTTGTGTGTGTGCATTACATGTATGTGACATACATACACATATACACACACACACACACACACACAGTTACCAAGCAACTGTTGACTCTTTCTATACTTTCCTAACACACACACATATATATATATATATATATATATATATGACATGTATTTACACATATTCTCAGTTCTGTTTGATATTTAGATCTAGACTAATCAATATCTCTTTTTTATATATATATATATATATATACATGTATACACAATTATTAAGATCTGTTGACTCTACGCTATTCTAACACACACATATACACATATATATATATGTTGTGTGCGTGTTTGAGTGTGCATTTCCATGTATGAATTCTTTGTTCCTAAACCAACAAGTTTTGAAAAAAAAACTCCTTGCAAAGTCCAATTTTGATTTGCTCTCAATAAGGACGTGTTAAGCAACTTTTTTCTCCAATGCAAGATTCATTGAGGTGTCTTGTACTTGTGATTTGTTTAAAGACGAAACATCAAATAATTGCAAAGAAAATACAAGAACACTGTCGTCCTTCTCACCCACGGGAAGAGTTGGACCAAAAACATCATTTATAATCAGAAACTTACGCACAGCAAAACTTGAGATGTGTATCTCAAAGAGAAAGGCAAAAAGAAATGTATGAAAAAGGAGTTTTCTCTCTATTTGTTGCTCTTTGTTCTCTTGCCCCCTCTCTGTGTTTCTATCTATCTATTCTCTCTGTTTCTCTCTATCTATACTCTTTCCCCCCTCTCTGTGTCTTTATATCTATTCTCTTTTCTCCTTCTCTGTGTCTTTCTATCTATTCTCTCTACCCCTCTCTCCCTTCTCTCCACTTTCCTTTTCTTTGCTTCTCTCTACCTCTCTCAATCTATTCTCTCTACTCATCTCTGTTTCTATCTATTCTCTCTACCCCTCTCTGTTTCTCTCTATCTATTCTATTTTCTCCCCTCTCTGTTTCTCTCTATCTATTCTATTTTCTCCCCTCTCTGTTTCTCTCTATCTATTCTATTTTCTCCCTCTCTGTTTCTCTCTATCTATTCTATTTTCTCCCCTCTCTGATTCTCTCTATCTATTCTATTTTCTCCCTCTCCACTTCTATCTATCTATTCTATCTATTCTATTTTCTCCCCTCTACTTCTATCTATCTATTCTCTTTCCCCCTCTCTGTTTCTTTCTATTCTCTTTCCTTTTTTTATTTTTGGCAGCCATTTTGTATTTGTATTTTCATTTTTAACTCTTGTTCCAAATTGCATTGAAATCTGGGTTTCTGGTTTTCTACTTCTCTCGCATTTATTTTCTTGGAAAAAAATTTTTTACTTTATATCCACATTTTTATGGCTTCAATTCCTTCGTTCTTTCTTACTCTTTCAAACAGATACTTCTCTTTTCTCTCTTTCATTTTTATTTCTATTTTCATTCATTTTATTTTCTTCTTCATTTACCTTCTTTCTCCTCGCATCTCTTAGCTGTCGTAACTAAGTTCGGATTTACCGTTCCATGGCTTCCAACAGAGAACTTCCCATGAAAGATATCAAAAGAAATGGTTATCTCCCAAAGAAGACACTTTATTCAAAATTAAATTTCAGCTGCATTTCTAAGTTCTTTTCGGGTTTTCTTTACTTTTTTTTTATTCCTATTTAAAAATATAACATGTTTAACTTTGTTTAACAGAACTCATGTAGATAAATAGTTTTCTGTATGATCCCATGAGGTAACTTTGAATCATTTTTCTAATTTTGTCATAGCCTATGTAGTTATGATAATATAATAATAATAATAATAATAATAATAATAATAATGGTATATGCATAAATTAGATACTGTTCTTGAGAATGAAAACATAAAATTGTCTGGGCCTTATCCCAGCCAGAAGACCAGACCTAGTATTGATTAACAAAAAAAAGAAAATAGCCTATGTAGTTAATAATGATGATGATAATAATAATAATAATAATAATAATAATAATAATATATGCATAAATTAGATACTGTTCTTGAGAATGAAACACATAAAATTGTCTGGGCCTTATCCCAGCCAGGAGACCAGACCTAGTATTGATTAACAAAAAAAAAATAGCTATGTAGTTAATAATGTTAATAATAATAATAATAATAATAATAATAATAATAATAATATGCATAAATTAGATACTGTTCTTGAGAATGAAACACATAAAATTGTCTGGGCCTTATCCAGCCAGGAGACCAGACTAGTATTGTTAACAAAAAAAGAAAATAGCCTATGTAGTTAATAATGATAATAATAATAATAATAATGGTATATGCATAAATTAGATACTGTTCTTGAGAATGAAACACATAAAATTGTCTGGGCCTTATCCCAGCCAGGAGACCAGACCTGGTATTGATTAACAAAAAAAAAAAAAAAAAAGAAAAGAGAATGAGCCAATTCCAGCAGATCACAGGGTGAAGATGAAGGAAACAAAAAGATAGGCAAATACTGGACTTTGCCAGAGAATTGAAAAAGCTGTGGAATATGAGGGTCAAAGTGATGCCAATAATTGTTGGTGCACTTGGAAAGTCCCAAAAAGCTTGGAAAAAGACTGGAGGAACTGGAAATCAGAGCAAGAATTGAGACCATCTAGACTACAGCATTGCTGCAATCGGCCAGAATACTCAGAAGAGTCCTGGAGACCTGAGGAGACTTGTTGTCACTCAGACTCCAGTGAAAGACTATCAGCTAATGCTGGTGTGAAAAACCCTAAATATAATAATGATAATAATAATAATAATAATGTCCCCAAGTGTTTGGAAAAGAGAGGGAAGGAATCAGAAATCAGAGGAAGAATCAAAACATGCATACAAAAAAAATTATAATTAATTGATTTTAGAAATCTGAACAAGTGATAGAGAAGAAATTTGTTAATATGCCCACACTTAGAAATCAATTCACTTTTTTTTTCAATTTATTATTTCAGCATATTTGGGAGTACATCATTTTTCTTCCTGACATAATCTGCAATTATTATAACCTCCTTTATAAGCTTGTGCTTTTTTTTCATCATTAATGTGTCCATCAATAAGTTTATTTCAAATTCATGTTAACATAACATTTATTCTCTATTGGGGGGGAGCAGGATGCTGTTGCAAATTCCTTCTCACATTTTATTAATAAATATTTATCAATCCATAATTGACTTCTGTTTTATATGTATGTATGTATATATATAAAAATATATACTTACAGTTTTTATATTTTTTATATTTTCAGGTGAGTATAATTCAAAACTGAAACCTGGTTTTGGTAAGATGTCTTTTTTCATTTTCTAAAATTGAGTGTGTGTTTTTGTGTGTGTGTGTGTGTATATATATATATATATATATATATATATATATATATATATAAAGAGTGGCTTACCAGTGAATATGGGCACAATCGTTGGAGGTGCACAGGATCCAAGTCTGTGATAAAACAAATACAAAGTGCTCAATATAAAGTAGAGCAAATTTATTGAAGAAATGGATACAATAGAAACCTACTCGAGTTTCATCGCTAGAATCATCAGGGTTAAATCCACTGAATTAATTCGAGTTACCATTAATTGTAGCTGATCACACGTATGTTCATTGAATAAGATTATTCAATGAACATACGTGTGATCTTAGCGGATTTTAACAGGTTTGAATTTAGTTTCCCTTTTCCTAAACTGCTTACCGAACCAAGGTTATAGAGTCCAGTCTGCCCTACTATTTACCCATAGCTGAAAGGAGATTAGATGGATTCATACCTTTCCCAAAGGTATTAGTGCTATATGAAATGTAAACAGCTTCACACAGGATTTGAACTCAGGTCGATGATTCCATTTCCTGCGACTTTAACTATTACACCACGTGGCTTCATATAAGTGTGTGTGGGGGGCAGTGCAGCCATTTTTAGGCCGGTACTTTTTTGAAATCTTGCATTCAAGGGGGAATTCTAGCGTGAGGCACCCACATAAACTTCTATAACAAAGGCTTCCGCAAATGATTTCCACAGGCTCGGAAAAGCAAGTTTCCTGTGACACCATAAAGATGCTATCCAAAAAAAAAAATAAAAATAAAAAAGGAGGAGAAAAGCAACAATGTCTACATCCTTTACACTCCTTGGGTTGGGGGGGGGGGCAAGCTGTTCGGTGCCAGGTGGAAAGTTAGTTAAACACTAAGCTGGCTTCTCGCTGAAGACGTTCCTTCTCTGTGGATGACGTCTACATTGAAACGGTCGTGTTATGCTTGCATTACGATTGCCTACCACTGATCAATTGTCCAGGAGAGAATCTACTTTAAGTTAACGACAAAACAAGAAGTGAACTAGAGGCCAAGTGGCTTCTTCTCAAAGTGGTATATATAGATCTCTGGGGGAGGGGGGAATGGGGGAATAAAAGGATAAGGGGTTCATAGGCTATGAATCTAATAATATATTATTATATCTAAATTAAGGTAGCATGGTTACTGACAGTTTCTCACCTATGCGATCTTCAGACCAAGCACTGGATCTGAAAATCGCATAGGGGGGAAACTAGGGTTCATTGACTCCATGTCTATATATATATATATATATATATATATATATATATATATATATATAATGAAAACATTTTTTTTTTCATATTATTGATCAAAGCCTGAAGAAGATACCAGAAGATCTGAAACAAGTGTCACATATATGAGATAAAAATAATTAAAAATTTTCTAAAAACACAATCCATTTTGCAGACCTTCTTTTTTTTTTATAAAATATCGAATTTTCTCCTGTTGGAACCAGAACAACACTTAACTCATATATATATATATATAATATATATATATATATATATATATATATATATATGAGTTAAGGAAGCGTGGACATGGAGTTAACAGCACCTGGTTACTGACAGCCTATGCGATCTTCAGACCAAGCACAAGATCGCAATGGCAAGAAATCAAGCAGTGTTTACTCCATGTCCATGCTACCTTAACTTATACATATATAGCAATAATATATATATATATTATATATATTATATATATATATATTATTTATATTTCTGCTTGAAGGCAATTATAAATGCATGTATCGAATAAGATTCGATAATTATAGAAAATAATCTTGACAAGTAAATCCCGCAAAGGATGGCTCGCTATGTAGAACACCGTACAGACTGTTTCGACTTTATTAAGTCTCTTCAGCGATGTATACTAACGACTCCCCTCCGACAGGAATCGAAACCGGGACTTCACGGGCATAGTCAGAGACCATATCCGTTCAGCCGCCGGTACATAGCAAACAATCCCTGCGAAATTAACCTTGTCAATGATGATACTACTATTACACGCCCCTGCCATAGCAGGCAAGTGGACGTTTTTTTTTTTGTTTTTTTTTTTTTATTTAGTAAACAAACCCGGCCGTTAGCTCTTCGGCGAAGTGAATAAGATTTTTGGATGTTTGTTTTTTTTATAGAAGCAAGTTGAATAAATTATTATTTATATTTCTGCTTGAAGGCAATTATAAATGCATGTATCGAATAAGATTCGATAATTATAGAAAATAATCTTAACAAGTAAATCCCACAAAGGATGGCTCGCTATGTAGAACACCGTACAGACTGTTTCGACTATATATATATATATATATATATATATATATATATATATATAAAATTAAATTTTATTAAAAAATTAAGGATTGCCTAGAATGCATGAAATTTTTGTAACAGTAAATTAGTACCATAATATTTTATTTAAGATTTTATATTTGCTCTCCTAATTTAGCATTGAGCCCTTTCATACGCAAACTTTTCATATTTGCAATTCTTCACGATATATAATCAAAGGTTAAATATTATGGATAGAATATCCCATAACTACAGTTTCATGCATACTTGCAATCATCAGATGGTTAAAATGTTAAATCTTAAGTACGCATGAAACTGTAGTTACAGGATATTATATCCATAATATCTAACCTTTGATTTTAAACCTGCTCTGCTATTTTAGCATTGAGCACCTTCATATACTAATACATTTCACATTAATTTTCCATTATATCATATTGCATATTATATATATATATATATATATATGAGGAGTGGAGGATTTGAATAAACCCAACAAAATGTGGTTGAGAATAGACGAAAGTGTGGATATAATAACACAGACAGCATAAATTCAATTGATATTTCGCCTCATTTGGATAAAGCTTTTAAGAAGTTCCATCCAAAATGAGGCAAAATATCAATTGAATTTATGCTGTCTGTGTTGTTATATCCACACTTTTCTCTATTCTATACCATATATATATATATATATATATACATATATATATATATATATTGAAAGATTATTCTAGTAAATCTCACAATAAATACTTGATTGTCTTGCATGGTTCCATTCTGCAAAGACTTTCTAATGCCATTCTCTGTGATGTCCGTCTGTCTTTGAGAGTTCCAGATCTCTAAATATTTAAAGAGAATGGGTAATTTTCTCCAATAAATTCACAGTGGCACCAGGTGCAGGCCTTGTATCTTTCTTTTTTTTTTAATGAAAAATCAAAACTTAGCATTGCTTAAAAGATAAACAAATAAATTTATTATTCAAACGAAAGATAGGAAATAGTATTAATTAGATCTTATACTCTAGTGATTTATAATTGTCTGAAATTGTTCCTGCCCCCCCCCCCCAAAGGCTGAATTAAGGTTCGAACATCTTTGGGAATTAAATCTAAATCTTACTTTGGTTATTTCTATATTTTGTCCTTCTTTCTTTCTTTCTTTCTTTCAGATTTTATTTCTTTCTTCCTTTCTCTATTCCCTCTCTTTCTTTCTTTCTTTCTATTTCTTTCTTTTTAAAAAATTTTCATTCTTTCTTTCTACCTTTTTTTTCTTTCTCTCTATTTCTTTCTTTTTATAGATTTTATTTCTTTCCTCTTTTCTTTTTTGCTCTCTATTTCTTTTGTTCTTTCTATTTCTTTCTTTTTTAATTATTTATTTCTTCCTTTCTTTCTTTCTATTTCTTTATTTCTTTTTAATTTTATTTCTTCTTTCTTTCTCTCTTTTTTAAAATGTTCTTTCTTTCTTCTTTTCTTTCTTCCTCTCTATTTCCTCTCTTTCTTCTTTCTTTCTTTTTTCTTTTTTTATTTAGATTTTTCTTTTTTCTTTTCTTTCTCTCTCTCTTTCTTTCTATTTCTTTATTTCTTTTATAATTTTTTCACATTCTTTCTTTTTCTTTTTCCTTTTTTTTTTCTTTCTTCCTTTCTTTCTTCCTTCCTTTCTTTTTTTATATATTATTTGTTTACACACTCTTTATTTGATTGTCTTGTCTCCTTCTGTGTTCTCTCTCTCTCTCTCTCTCTCTCTCTCTCTCTCTCTCTCTCTCTCTCTCTCTCTCTCTCTCTCTCTCTTCATATCTTCTTTCTTTCAGCCTTGCTACTTTTTAAAACATTGTTTTCTTTAATCTGTGCTCTATATTTTTTTTCTATTCTTCTTTCCTTCCTTTCTTTCTGTCATTCTTTCCTTCCATTCTTCCTTCCTTTCCTTCCATTCTTTCTTCTTCCTTCCATTCTCCTTCTGTCATTGTTTCCTTCTTTCTTTCTTTCCATTATTCCTTATTTTATTTGATTGTATATTTTCCTTCTTTGTTCTTTCTTTCTGTCTGTCCTTCTTTCTTCTTTCCTTCTATTCTTACAACTTTATTTTAAATACTTTTGGGGTTATTCTGATTGATTTGTGTCTGTTTTTTTTTTTTTTCTTCTTTACCAACAATAAAAGCAATCCAAGAAAATTCCTTTTGAATTTCAAGAAAAATCCCCAAAGATTTCGGCAATATTTTGCTGCTAAAATCTATTTCTTCTTCTACACTTTGGCAGCTGCTTCTCCTCATTAGAACAACCATCTTTAATTGGCTAAGGAGCTCTCCACATGCAGAAGTTAATAAAAGCTCAAATCTGAAGTCTCTGATATGTCAGTAAATTAGAAACTTATTGTTGTTTCATCAAATTAGATCAATTATTATGAAAAAAATAAAAAGATGAATAAATAGATATGAACATACTAAAACAGAAAGATATGTATTGGCAGAGATTGATATAAGATATATATATATATATATAAAGAGTGATATAGATAGAGAGAGGGGGATCAGATGTGTATATATAGTGATTTGGATTGCTATAAATATGTATATATAGATAGATTGAAAGATATAGATATGTATAGCTTGATATCGATATATATGTATAGATTATTTGATAGATATATATATATATATATATATATATAGATAGATTTATTGATATATATATATGGTGAGAGAGAGATTTGAATAGATAGATTTATATATATATATATATATATATATATATATATATATATAGAGAGAGAGAGAGAGAGAGAGAGAGAGAGAAGAGAGAGGGAGATTGATTGATATATATTGATTACTATATATATATATATATATATTATATATATAAAGAAATAAACAGACTGATTGATTACCCCACTTTATCTGTGAATATTTCATCTTTGATAAAATTTCTGTCTTTGGAATTTGAATGTCTTCATGAATTCTTTAAACTTAATCCTTCTTTGGAAGATTCTGTGATGAATTTCAACTTATTCAAATTTACTTCTTTTGAATGTTCCAGATAAATTTGAATTAGCTTAATTAACCTTTTCTTCATTAGATAAATAAAATTCTTTCCAATGATATACACGCCAAGCACCAAATGCATATTCATCATAATGTCACCACAATTACAAATGAGACGGTCTGTAAGAAATATATATATATGTGTGTGTGTGTGTATTTGGGCAGCATTCATGTGGAATTAAACAAAAGGCACATCTGTTTAACAATTTTTTTTGATCTTTTCCAATTTTCTTCTCTCTTCCCAAGTACTTTCGGCTCTTCAAAGCACCATCATTAAAAAAAAAAAAAAAACTGGAATACATCACCCCTGATGATGGCACTTCGAAGTGCCGAAAGTACCCGGGAACTGAACTTTGGTGGACTTATCCATCAATTCCACCTAGACATTAAAAAGTTGGCCAGAAAATTGGAAAAGATCAAAAATAAAATTGTTAAACAGGAGATGTGCCTTTTGTTTAATTCTATATATATATATATATATATATATAAACCACTCCATTTTTTTTTTTCAAAGAGGTAAATAAATAAGTATAAATATTTCCAAAATCTTCTGTCCATTATTATCCTGAACCACCCTTTGGTTAAAAATCAGAATTTATTAAGCAGCACTTAACAGGTTTGAATTCAGAGTTTTCCTTCTCCTAGACTGGTTGCCACACTAAGGTTAAAGAGCCCAGTCTGCCCTACTATTTACCCATTCGATTTTCCTATTTTACTGCAAATTTCTTTATATATTTCACTGAGTAGTTTTAGTCTGCTAAAAAATTTTCCAGATTAAACCAAACCATAAGATAAATAAAACCAACCTTAGCAATTTTGAGGGATGGTGAGTTCTATTAATATATATATATATATATTGGATATCATTTCTATTATTTTAATTACTGGCGGACACTTTTTTCACTTCATCAATATTAGAAATTCAAAGAATGAGTATCACAAGAATTGTATTTCTTTTGTCTCTTTTTTTTTTTCGATCTGCTTTTTCACTAAATGATTCAAATTGAATACTTGGGTTTTTTTTCGTTTTTATTTTTTCATTTTTCATTTTTTTTTTTTTTTTTTTTTTTCCATACTACAAGAATTGAAATTCTGAAATCAAGGCTGCTAATTATTTACAATTGATAAAGCTTATGAAAAAAAAAAAAAAATGAAAAACTTTTTTTTTTTTCTTAATGAATAATAATTGAAAACTAATGAACAAGAGATTCTATCAGTCAATTTAGAGCAATTATGAAAAATTATTTTTTTGGCCTACTTTTTTGGCGGCCATCTTTCATTTCTTTTTTTTTTTTTCTTTCTTTTTTTTATTTCTTTATATTTAAATTTTTCATTTATTCTTTTCCAACCAATTTTTCTTCATCATCAAATCAACAGAGAAGAAAGAAAATATAAAAAGAAGAATGTTCTAGAAAGTAAAAAAAATAAATAAATGTAGACAGTATCAAAATTATTAGTCATGATAGATATTTATTTCTTAGAACAAAAAAATGTGACTCATAGTCCTGATTCTTCAATTTTCAGCAAATGTCTTTTTATATATATATATATATATATATTCATATAGGCTTTTCTTCTTTGAATATAACTGTGTGACTTATGGAGGCGCTCATGGGGTAATGGTTATCAATGTATGAAATGAACATGATAACCAAGTTCAAAACCTGAGTTGCATTTTACAATATATAATATATATATATATATATATATATATATATAATTTCAGATCCTGGACAAGTATTCAAATGAGACACCCTGGGTGTGACAGAGAGAAGAGACAAATTGGCAAATGGCTAAATGCTAGTCAGTTGCTGAAACAAAGAGAACAAACATATAGTCAACAAGGAACAGAGGAATATATTGTTAATCTCCGTCCTCCCACAGTCATATACAGTTCATGGAAAACAGTTCATAGTCAAAACCTGAGTTGCATTTTACAATATATAAAAGTCTCTAATTCAAATCCTGGACAAGGCTGTTTGAATTTCACATAGAGCTAATACCCTTGGAAAAGTTAGGAATCCAACTATACTCCTGTATAGTTCAAGGTTATAATAATATTATAATTGGTTGAACAAAACAACTCCGACACGAGTGTTAAACATAACATGGACTTTAATACAGGTACATGGAGAAACATTTATAACATAGAATACATGTACGTGACAAAGATACATAAAAAGGAATAAGATACAAATTTATGGAAGTCCATAGACTAAAGTCACTTACTAGTGGCTGTAATGGGGGCCGAAGCCCCCACATGAAAAGGTGTAAACATAAGCATCTAATCCATGTGTGTGAGTTCCCGGAGAAGAGAAAGGAGGAGTGGTTTGAAACAGGCGCTTAAATACAAAAAAAACCCTGGTGGTAAAGACAGGAACCCAGAGGGAAGATAACTCTTCCAGGCAATGAAAGACAATCTAACACTCCCTCCAGCTGTGGGTAAATAGTAGGGCAGACTGGGCTCTTCAACCTTGGTTAGGTAACCAGTCTAGAAGGAAAACTCTGAATTCAAACCCGTTACACTATGCTTAAGAAATTGACCTTGTGTCGCATCCTGCTCATGCAGAGGAGTCATATATATATATATATATATATATATATAATATATATAAAAGGTTAGGGTAGCACAGACATAAAGTCAATGATTCGTTTTGAGGAATGCATAGGTGAGAAACTGGCAATTATCAAACACTGTTGACTCTGTTTACCCTACTACTCTGCCACGGAGACTTCTCCCTTTTACAACAAGAACCTGAGAATTTAATTTTAGTTACTGAATATAAACTTAAATAATTTTTCTATCTTTAAATCACAAACTTACAAATATTAGATTTAAACTCAACTTTTCGAGTATTTTAAGTTAAGAAAATGATTTAAAATTGATAAAATAAATATGGAGATATTAACGAAAACTCTTCGTCTTCCTTCTTTAAGAATGGAAATAAGAGTTTGGGGTGGGGGTTGATAAAGCCACGAGCAAGAGGGAAAGAGAGAAATAAAGTTTTTATTTATATTGTCTATCCCCTAGAAAATTCTTTCTTAATTTAATAATATTAAACTTAATTTTCCAAGTATGGAATTTTGAGAAAGAAAAAGAATAAAAAAGGGAATAAAAAAAAATTTAGAATTTAAAACAAAAATAAACGAAAATATAGAAAATTTGAACAAGTTGAACTTGATAATAAAAATTTTTAAAAAATGAGAATTTAATTTGAAATAAAATGTCTTATGACTGAAGTGTCTTTCTGGATTAGACATTCTGTCTGTGAAATCTTACTCCCCAAAGAATCTTGGTGGTAGGGAGGAGAGGGAGGAAGGGGAGTGCTGCATACATATGATTGGGGAGGAGGTGGGGAGTGCATAGTACACTTTGTTTGGCCTCATGGCACAAGATCACATTGCAGTAGCTCTTACTTACTTCATTTCTTATCTTCTATTATATACTATTAAACTATATATTATGATCTATATGTGACATGGTTATCCCTTTTTCACTTGGTGAGTCAGTATTTTAATGCTATTGTGGTAGCTAAAGTTTCTCTATAATGTGCCGTTTTTTTTTGGGGGGGGTCATTTTTGGCTGAATTACATTAACAGACATATGCAAATTGGATTCCCTTGACTCTCTCACTCGCCATGTGTCTCTATCAGCATTGATCCAGACAGGTCTTCAACATGACATCCAGTGTCTGTACAGAGCTTATACACTTAGCTACAATCTATTTAGATATTAAGTTGTAAACTTCTAAAACCCTCTGGAAAACTGCTTGTCTCATAACAGCCAGTTAAAAAATTTCAAATTGTAAAAAATGTGCTCTTTGTGTTACTACTTTTTCAGACGCTCAAACATACAGAAATCAGATTACTAACAATGTTAAAAGCAAATGCAGACCCCAGACTGTTATTATTAATTTTGAAATTGAATTGTAAATTAAACTGGATTAGAAATTGGTTTACTCTTCTAAGTTAGTGTGTTTTAATGTTATTGCCCTAGCAAAAGTCTTGCTATGATGTGCTGTTTTTTGGGTTTCTTTTTGCTGAATAACACTTAAATCAAGTTCCCTTGACTCTCTCACTCGCCATGTGTCTCTATCAGCCATTGATCCAGACAGATCCTCAACCCGGGATCCAGTGTCTGTATAGAGCACTTAGCTACAATCTATTTAGGTATTAATTTGTAAACTTCTAAAACCTCTGGAAAATGATTCATCTTATAATTGCTAATCAAATTTTTTTTTTAAATTTCAAATTTAAAAAAATGTACTCCTGGTGTTACTCCTTTTTCAGATGCTCAAACATAGAGAAATCAGATTATTACAAACATGAACGCAAATGCAGACCCCAGACTGTTGTTATTAATTTTAAAATTGAATTGTAAATTAAATTGGATTGGAAATTGGTTTACGCTTCTAAGTTAGTGTGTTTTAATGTTATTGCTGTAGCAAAAATCTTGCTATGGTGTGCTGTTTTTTGGGGGGAGTTTTTTTTTTGTTTTTGAATTACATTAACAGACATACTCAAATCGGATCATTGTAAAACAGATGAAAACAATAAAAAATATAAAAAAATCTAAGAATTAAAAACATTAAAACAACAAAAATAAAAAACAACAAAAAAAATGGTTTTAGCTTGAAGAATTTTGATTGTTTTGTTTTGGTCTGAAAAATGTACCAATAAAGAATTTACAAAATGCTAGTTTGTTGTCAATATAATTAAAGTGTTAATAAGATTTTTTTAAATTTAATTATTGAAGTAATGTATGGGGTGTTAAGAAATAGGGTGGGGTAGGTGGGGGTGGGGAAAGCTTTTGATTGAAATTAATGGAAAAGAAAGAAAGGAAGAAAGGGAGGGAGGAAAGAGAAAGTGTTAGAAAAACATTAGAAAGAATGGATAGTAAATGAATGAAGAAAGAAGAGAATGTGAGAAAGAAAAGTGTGAAGAAGAAAAGGAAGAAGGTGTGAAAAAGAAAGAAAGGAAAAAGGGTGTGAAATAGATAGAAAGGAAGATAAGTGTGAGAAAGGAAGGATCAAGAGTGTGAAAAAGAAAAAAGGCAAGAGTATATAAATGAAAGAAAAAAAAAAAGAGTATATATCTTTCTTTCTTTCTTTCTTTTATTGTTTCTGTGTAATATGTCCTTTTTTTCCCTTTCTTTATGATAAAAATGGAATGGTCCATTATTTAGCTAAGATGACAACACTAATTTGGACGGTCTCATTTTTAACCAGAGGGTGCTGCAAGATGATAAGAAAGAACAGCCATTATGATAAAAATGGAATGGTCCATTATTTAGCTAAGGTGACAACATTAATTTGAACGATCTCATTTTTAACCAAAGGGTTTTGCAAGACAATAAGAAAGAAAGGGTATATATCTCTTTCTTATTATATTTTTTCAGTGTAACATGTCCTTTTTCTTCCCTTTCTTTATAATAAAAATGGAATGGTCATTATTTAGCTGGTGACAACACTAATTTGGATGATCTCATTTTTAACCAAAGGGTTTGCAAGCTGATAACGGCCATATTTTTTAGGAACACCAGTTTTATAATAGAGATCCCCTTTGCTATTATCCATTTGTTTTATTTATTGATAAATACAATTTGCGATTAAAGTCAATTTCTTTCAGCTCAGCTGAAAATTATATTTTCACAAGATGAAAATCATAAGCTAGTCTCATATGAGATAAATCTAACCAGTAAACCTTTATTTCTTAATGTGGTCAATATTTTCCTGACCTCCCACCATATGAGAATAATATGAGGAGCCATGCACTAACCAAAGCTCATTCAATAGCTTGTGGAAAAAAATGTGTGGTCTTGTCAGTATTCCCCTTGAGGAGTGCCTCAAGTACCAGGGCAATAAACCTGGTCCTTATTTACCTCTTTTATAAAACACCATAACAACAGAAACCAAGCAGCCAATCAGAACTCAAGAATGGAATCACCCAAATGCAGGAATGAAGTATTTCTGAGTTCCATAAGTACCAGCTGTTTTGGGCACTATTTCAGTTGTGCTTAGCCAGTTGCTGTTGTCCAAACTAACAGTATACTGACTGACTGACTTCAATATGGAAGTTTGTGTGTGTGTTTCTGTATTTTCCATGGAAATTGACTTGACATCAGGCTCTAGCATGGATTATACAAGGTTGACCTCTAAGGTCAATGGAGATCCTCTGATTTTCGAAAATAGATTATGTCTAGCCGAAAGGGGTGTTAAAGACTTTTATAAGTGGTCTATATTTTCCTGACCTCTCACCAGACGAGATTAACATGAGGAGCCATGCACAAACCACAGCTCCTGCAATAGCCTGTGGAAAAAAATGTGTGGTCTTGTCAGTATTCCCCTTGAGGAGTGCCTCAAGTACTGGGGCAATAAACTTACTTAATCCTTTTAGGTGAGAAGGCAGATGCTGCCTGGGGGGGACTTCCCCTTGGGACTACACAATTTATTTTACCTAATTCATCAAATCAGAAGCCAAGGCTCCTAATCCAGGTATGTGATATAAACATTTTTTTTTAACCTTATAAACGCCTGGATGAATGAGGTAAGATAGAATTTTTTTTTACATGGTCAGCTGTATGTTGGATGTTTACAGGAAAAAATTTTAATCTCGTCGTGTATTTCTTCATATTATCTCTTATAGCTTTGTGTGTCTGCATAGCAGCTTTCTTGCACATTCTTAGATTTTTTTTTTCTCTTCTTGGAAGAAATGAGAAAAGTGACACCTAATCACTTTCAATGCAATGGCTTTCTATCTATTGCTATTTTGTTCGTTTTTTTGTTCTTAATGGCTGGAGGGTGCCCTAAGGGGAATATTTGTTGTTGGACACTCTGAACTTAGAAAGGGGGATATTTGGCTTGAAATCACACACACACACACACATATATATAAAAAGTAAAAAGTAAAGTCGACGGGGCGGCCTAAAGTCGGTATCAGCCAGTCAGCGAGGGAGTCTATCCCCTTTTCAATAGCGCTAGACCAAGGAGATTGTTTTAGCATCTGAGGTGGAGCGCCACACCTACCATCAGCTCCCTGTGCTACTCATGCGCTGAGTTGGCGAGGACCGGTATCGAACTAGGAACCTTGTGGTTTCTAGCCGAACGCTCTACCGACTGAGCTAACCCGGCCCCTTAATATATATATATATATATATATATAAAAGTAATTGGTAATTTGCTTGAAGCATTGTTAAGTATGTTATAATATATTAATGATTTGAAGGCAATTACAATGCATATAAAAAATAAAAATAAAAAGATGTTATTTTTGTCTTATCGATTTCAAAGTAGAAACTTCATCTTCAGAGGTGTATATCATGTCCTGGAAAGGTGGAAAGTAAAGGTTTCAGTATTTGTGAGAGAAGCCATGATATCTTGTAAAGAGGTCCTTCCACGCTGGAAATGATTGGTCTGATCTGAAATGATGTGCCGGTTTTTATGAGAACAACTTTTACATTCCATTGTTAAAAACGTCCACATTAGAATCATTCTTAACAATAACTAACCTGGTTATTTATATCACTATTGTGCATGAGTTCGATTCTCGTAGACCGCTATATATAAGTAAAGTCATTGGGGTGGCCTAAAATTGTTATCAGCCAGACAGCGAGCGAGTTTAACCCCTTTTCACTAGCGTTAAACCAAGAAGATTGTTTTGGCATCTGAGCTGGAGCGCCACACCTATCAGAGTAGCTCTTCTAAATTCTGGGTTTATTCTTTGTTGACAACTCAAGATATTTCTTTCATGAATTCACATTTTTATTAAGACACATTGCCGGATTTTAAAACGTAATTATACCATAAGCTGTTTTGAAGCAAATCTAACTCAGACGTTCATAGAGGCATCGTTAATAAATAAGATTTATTCTCTATATTAATGATTTTGCATATAAATTAAATACTCATTGATAAACATACATAATTGTTGAGGTATTGTGACGTAAACAGTGACATAGTTTTGGTTACAGACAGATAGACATTTCTTTCATGAATTCACATTTTCATTAAGTTCTTAGATCTGAATCACGCAGCCACACAGTGAGAATCTACCTAACTGCTATTGCGTCTTCATACTTCGACAGCTAGCCAGAAACTGATTAGGACTAGATTATGCAAATTAGTCAATACCCCAATTGCTATGCAAATTAGCTGATAGCCAAGACGTAACCAATATCTCATCTGGATGTGGGGTTTTTTTTGGGGGGGGGTGTTAAATTCCGATGGAAAAAGGAAACATTTTTTGGAAAGTGTGACTCTCCAACAAGAGTTGTATAGAGAAAGAAACATTTATTTTTCAAATTTCCATAAAAATTCTCTATGCTATGCAAATTAGTAAACACCCCAACTGCTATGCAAATAGACAAGACAAAACCAATATCTCATCTGAATGTGAGGTTTTTTTGGGGGGTGGGGGCTTGGGGGGGTTGTTAAATTCCATTGGAAAAAAGAACCACTTTTTGGAAAGTGTGACTCTCCAAGAATCGTACAGAGAAAGAACCACTTATTTTTCTGATCTCTGCTCTCTTCGGAACCGGTCTTTCAATTGCTTCCCTCACTCTCACAACCAACCGCCACCCCCGTCACCTACCTACCCCCCTCCCCGGTTTATTCTGTCTTTCACAAAAGCAAATTCCGCGCCTCTTTGGCAACATAAATAGAAAAGTGGTAACTTTCTACTTGGAGTCTAAGTACGTCTGAGGAGATTTGGAGATGATTTCAAAGCAGATATGTTTACAAGAAAGACTTGCCCTGAGCTGCGCTGGCTTTGAACACTTACAATATATACATACATACATACATACATATATATATATATATATATATATATATATATATATATATGCAAATGTAAGTATACAAAGGCTTACCTACAAATGGTATTCTAGATAAAAAAATGTAAGTATCTAGTTTACCTACACATGCCGTTCTATTTATCCAGGTTGCTGCATTAATACAGGTATGCATGTTGAAACTAGATTAGCCTACCTAAGAAATGGTGTATATCAATTTATATATATATATATATATATATATATATATATATATATATATATATATATATATATATATATATAATGTTATTTTGATTTATGATCATAAAATTGTTTGAACTCTTAAGTATCAATAAGTACTATGCATATACGTGTAAGTAGGCACACATGCACACACACACACACACACACATATATATATATATATATATATATATATGCCCAGTTTAACTCCCTCAGAAGAGCATTCGCCTAGGAACCACAATGGTCCAGGTTCGATACTGGCCCTCGCTAACCCAGCATTTGAGTAGCACGGCTTGAGTCTGTGTGGTAAAGTGAGGAGCTGATACGAGATGTGGAGCTCCACCTCAGATGCAAAAACAATCTCCCTAGTCTAGTGCTAGTGAAAAGTGAATAGACTCCCTCGCTATCCAGCTGATACTGACAATAGACCACACTGCCTATTTATTTACTTATATAGCAATCCATCTGCACATGTAGGATGTGAAACTGTCAATTTCATAAGTGGAGGTTTGAATTCAGAGTTTTCCTTCTCCTAGGCTGGTTACCTAACCAAGATTAACTCTTTACATCCTATACCACCTCATTCCACCCGGTCAGAAGACACATTCATTTTCCTAATTTACCCCAAATGATAGCCCTTGTTTAAATGTAATATTAAACATATTTAGAAGTCTTTGATTTAAGGGAAATAAATTTAAATGAAAAGGCCATTTTCAGCCATTTATTGATAAATGGTTATAGGAATTGGGCTCTGGACTTAGAAAAATCTTAACAGGATGTTAAGAGTTAAAGACCCAGTCTGCTCTACTACTTACGCACCATTTGAAATGCAAACAACCTTGTCCAGGATTTGAACGCAGGTCACCAAGTCCATCTTTTTGAGGAGAACCATTACATCACATATTTCCATACACACTTAACAATATAATATCACCGAAGTTAAGCAGCGATAAGTATGTTCAATACTTAATTGGGTCACAACTTAAGCAACAGCAGGTAGTGTAAGTTACTGGAGTCCTTTGTTTATCAAAATGACTTGATTTGGCATTAAATGACCTGTAAAGGATTTGATGTGCCATAAAACAAAACCAACCAACAAATAATAATATCTCTATTTCAGTATATTCCTACATATCTATATTATGGACAAGTCACTCTGAAAGCACCAGTTCCTGCTAGATTACCAAAATTAAGCAGTGATGAGCCTGTTCAATGTTTAGATGGGTGACAACTTAAGCAACATCTGGTACTGTAAGCAACCCGAGTCCAGGCAGAAACAAAAAAAAGTGATATGGTTCATTATTAATATATATATATATATATATATATATATATATATATTATAAAACGGATACAATAGAAACCTATCGATTACAAGTAATAACCTACTCGTGTTTCACCATAAGGATCTTCAGGGTTAAATCCACTGAATTAATCGAGGTACCAACTCAGCATATGAGTAGCACAGGGATCTGTACAGTAAAGTAAGGAGCTGATGGTAGGTGTGGCACTCCATCTCAAATGCTAAAATAATCTCCTTGGTCTAACACTAGTAAAAAGGGATAGACTCCCTTGCTGTCTGGCTGATATGGACTTTAGGCCACCCCATTGACTTTATTTACTTACTTTATATATATATATATATATATATATATATATATATATATATTAATAATGAACTTTTTCTGTTTCTATGTGACTTTTTCTGTTTATATATATATATATATATATATATATATATAAGTAATTGGATTATTTTTATTTCACGCTGAAAAAATTGTACTACCTATATTCCATAATTGTTACATTCAGAGAATGAAATATAAATACAAACGTGACAACTGTTTGGGATATATATAATATAATATATATATATATATATATATATATATATACATGGTTTTATCATATTTGTGTGTGTAAGCATACCTGTATAAGTTAACCTCAAGACCTCACATCATTATGGAACATAAAAATATCTGTACCAAAAAATCACAACACACTTACCTATAACAGAAAATATAATCTTTTATATATATATATATATATATATATATATCACTCTGAGGACATCTCATTATATTTACTGCTTCATGAGAAATCATAAAAAAAACGTTTGTTAAAACTGTCCTGAATATTTATATCTTTGTACTCAAGCAATACCTGTGTTTCTTATGTACTTACTCAGTGGTTAAAATTCTAACTTGGTGTGCACGTAGTTAAGTGTTCAAGTCTTGATGTAGGCCAATTTTTGCTGATTCCCATGGCAAGCAATTTCATATTTCCATGATAAGTAATGCAAGTTATTCCTAAGCACTTACATTCATATACTTGTAAAATATCTTAGCTTCTTTTTTTTTTCATTCTTCTCATTCCTTCCTTCCTTCCTTCTTCTCATTCCTTCCTTCTTTTATTCTTATCATTCCTTCCTTCTTTCATTCTTCTCATTCAATTTCATATTTCCATGATAAGTAATACAAGTTATTCCTAAGCACTTACATTCATATACTTGTAAAATATCTTCCTGTTTGCAGCACCATATTGAGGTCAGTTAGTCTACTGTTGGTTTTAATAACAGCAGCTAACTAAGTACCACTCAAGCAGTGTCCAAAACAGTTGGTATAAATAGGAATCAAGAATGATCCATCCATGAATCTGGGTGATTTCATTCCTTGAGTTCTGATTGGCTGCTTGACTGCTTGGTTTGAATGACATTGTGGAGTCTTATATATACTTTGTCATTTTGCAGTGGACTTTGTAGCATTTGGGTTTGTATTTGAGTTACCGTTTGTTGCCTTGTCTTCCCAGTTCGACGGTAATTGGAACTTTAATTAATCTTCAGGTTACATTCATATCTTCTTATTATAATGGAGATTGTATGTTTGTCTGTAACCGAAACTATATTACTACTCAAGTCACAATTCCCTTAGTTATTTACATCACATCACATTCTCCATGATTTTATTTTTATTTAAACCTCAATTATTAATATAATTATTTTACATTATTAATACTATTCACCATATGTACATATTAATAACATGCAATTGTATTTATATATACCACAAAATAATGGTTTACAGTGTGAATGGGTAGGCTAATTTGCATATTGATATTAAAAATTTGATTTTAATAAATATGTGCTTGGTATTATTGATTTCTAATAGTTTAGTTTTATCTTAATGAATATGAGCAAAAATCTCTTCAATAAATCTCAAAAGGAATCCATTAACAAGAAGAAATAACTGTCATTTTATTCTTTACTTCCTATTTTAACTAAATAGTTAAATTAGGAAAATTTAGCAATGAAAGACGGGAGTGAAAGAAGAGTAAATTTCAGTAGTTCTATTTTTCAATTATAGTCCCCTCTGTTTCAAATCTTTTTATCTACGTTCTTATTTAGTTTAATTAGTTTTTTTTAATTTAATACAATATTTTATTGCATTACAACTTAAATACTAGCACCCAGAGGGTGGTTATATTTGCTAGTACTTGTAAAATATCTTAGCTTCTTTTTTTTTTCATTCTTCTCATTCCTTCCTTCCTTCTTTCATTCAATTTACTTCTTTTTTTTCCCCTTTGTTTTTTCTTTTATCTTATACAATTTTCCGCTTTTTCACAAGTCTTTTATCCTTTTTTTCCCTTCAGTACCATCTTCCCTCCTTTCCTCCATCCTTCCCTTCCTTCATCTCAAAAACGACCTAATCTCGTTCTATTGAGTGATATTTAATCTCGGATCATCCCCTGACTAGCACCCGGAGTGGTTATATTTGCTAGTACTTGTAAAATATCTTGGCTTCTTTTTTTTTTTTCATTCTTCTCATTCCTTCCTTCCTTCTTTCATTCAATTTACTTCTTTTTTTCCCCCTTTTTTCTTTTATCTTATACAATTTTCCGCTTTTTCACAAGTCTTTTATCCTTTTTTTCCTTCAGTACCATCTTCCCTCCTTTCCTCCCATTCCTCCATCCTTCCCTTCCTTCATCTCAAAAACGACCTAATCTTGTTCTATTGAGTGATATTTAATCTCGGATCATCCCCTGACTGTTTCCGATAATCTTAGTAAGGATCAGCATCTCCGTCCTTCCAGTAGGCACCTCCCGTATCAACCATGCGAATAAACATCCACATCGTCGGAGAACGCTACATGCAAAAGCCATTTTCTCCAAAGACGAGCCGAAGTTAAACGAAGGAGATCAGAGAGTATTCCACTGCCATCGCCGCTGCCTGACTGATCGTACGAAAGGTGGTGGCCCTCTTCAAGTTTTGTGATTGATCTATTTGGGTATTACTCACTTGACCTTCAATTGGTAACTAATCAACCAGAATGAAGGCCCTCCCCCCCAAGCACCCCCCTCACATTCCCATTGATGGCCGTCTGAGGAGCCAGATCAACTATTGATCCATTCATTCCCCCCCTCCTCACTCTTGCTTTCTCTCTCTCTCTATTCTCAAATGCTAAATATTTGTTTCATTTTTCAATATGTGTAACGCTACAGTTTGGTTGTATTTTTGAATTTAACAATCCAAATTGACTGCTCCATGGATCTGTGGATCCGCGGGGAGAAAATAGGTTTGTCTGTCAGTTTGTCTTGGTATTGAATAAATACAGGGCATTTCAAAATGTGGGATATCATTTGATATGTACCAAGTGTTTTAGAAAAATTGATATCATTAGAGATGTACAGGGTGTTTCAGAAAAATGTATATAATTTTGAGATGTACAGGGTGTTTCAGAATATTAGATATCATTTTAGATGTATTGGGTGTTTCAGAAAAATTGGATATCATTAGAGATGTACAGGGTGTTTCAGAAAAATTAGATATCATTTGAGATATACCAGGTGTTTCAGAAAAATTGGATATCATTTTGAAATGTAGAGGGTGTTTCAGAAAAATTGGATATCCTTTTGAAATGTAGAGGGTGTTTCAGAAAAATTGGATATCATTTTGAAATGTAGAGGGTGTTTCAGAAAAAATTGGATATCATTTTGAAATGTAGGTGTTTCAGAAAAGTTGGATATCATTTGAAATGTAGAGGGTGTTTCAGAAAAATTGGATATTATTTTTGAAATGTAGAGGTGTTTCAGAAAAATTGGATATCATTTGAAATGTAGAGGTGTTCAGAAAAGTTGATATCATTTAGATATACTGGGCATTTCAGAAAGTTGGATATCATTTGAGATGTACTTTCTGGGGTGTTTCAGAAAAGTTGGATATCATTTGAGATGTACTGGGTGTTTCAGAAAAGTTGGATATCATTTGAGATGTACCAGGAGTTTCAGATAAAATTGGATATCATTTGAGCTACCATTAAATTTAAAATCTAAACTATACTTCCTTACAAAAATGATAGGCTGTGCCTATTCATTATGTAAGACAAGTCTGAATAAAGTCTGTGTGAAATAAAATGGTTAAATTCAAACTCTTCTAAAAAATCTCCCAACAAGAAATGGAGTAGAAAGATAGGAATAGTTGGCGAAATGGAGTGTACCAGCAGAGGTCATGTGACTTTATGATGGCTTCATATCCTCCTGTAATTTATAACATGGCTTAAAAAATGCTGAGTCACTGCCAACCATTTTTGAAAAATAAATATGTTAAATTCTTGAAATATTCCATAATATCCTTTTTGTATGTGACTATGTTTTTTGCATAAATATTACAAGGGAATATTTTAAATCGTAACTGATCAATATGAAGGATTATTAAAAACAGGATTGTTCTATATAAGTCTTTCTTTCCCTCTCCCCCCTCTCTCTCTGTCTGTCTCTCTCTGAGACAGAGAGAGTGGGAGAAAGAGAGTGACAGTGTGAGGAAGTGAGACTATGTTTCTGAGAGAGTGTCTGTAAGTCTCTCTCTCTCTCTCTCTCTCTCTCTCTCTCTCTCTCTCTCTCTCTCTCTCTCTCTCTCTCTCTCTCTCTCTCTCAGAGACAGGGGGGGAAGAGAATGATAGAGTAGGAAAGAGAGAGATAATAGGAAAAAGAGAGTGGGAAAGTGTGTATGTGTCTGAGAGGGTGAGAAAAAGAGAGTGACAGTGAGGAAGTGAGAGAGAGAGAGAGAGAGAGAGGTGAGAAAAAGAGAGTGACAGTGAGGAAGTGAGAGAGAGAGGGTGAGAAAAGAGAGTGACAGTGAGAAGTGAGAGAGAGAGAGAGAGAATGGGAGAAAGAGAGTATGAGTGTGCGTGAGACAGTTAGAGAGAGGGGGAAGAGGGTGATAGTGTGGAAGTGAGAGTATATTGATAAACTTACACAATTCCTGAGGGTATTGTGACATAAGCAGTGACATAGTTTCAGTTACAGACACCAAATCTCCATTATAAGGTAATCCTTAACTTATTCCTCATAAATTCCTACCATAAAATAAACTGAACCCTCATTTTATGTCCGAGTTTTTGCAATGAATGTTTTATTTTTATTGCACCCATTATTTTACAATACTGAATAGATTTTCTTTATTTAAAAACATTTATTGCAAACATATATTTTTTTTATTTAAAAACATTTATTGCAAACATATTTAAAACATTTTATGTCTGTGTTTTTGCAATAAATGTTTTATTTTTCTTGCACCCGTTATTTTACAATACTGAATATATTTTCTTTGTTTACAAACATTTATCGCAAACATATATATTTTATTTATTTAAAAACATTTATTGCAAACATATTTAAAACATTTATTGCAAAAACATGGACATAAAATGAGGGTTCAGTTTATTTTATAGTAGGAATTTACGAGGAACAAGTTAAGAATTACCTATAATAAGATATAACTGCAAGACTAGAATAAAGTTATAAGGTTACATATTACTCTGAGCGGTGAGAGGAAAGGTGGAATGCCACACTGTAGCCCCTCCCTCACAGAGAAGCTATAATAAAATTTGGAATTATGAAACTTGAAGATTGCATCTTTGATCTTTAATAAATAAGATATATTCTATGTATTAATGATTTGATTATGAATTAAATACTCATTAATAAACTTATGCAATTCCTGAGGGTATTGAGACATAAGCAGTGACATAGTTTCAGTTACAGACAGACTCCAGATCTCCATTATAATCAGATATAACTGCTAGACTAGAATGGGGTTATAAGGTTGCATATTACTTGGGAAGGAGAAGGAGCCCCACAGTGTAACTCCCCCTATTCCCCCCAAAGAGAAGCTCGAGAGAGAAATACTCAATATGGTATTGTATAATAACTTAATTGTTTATTAAAAAAGATGTCCACAACTCGGCTTGAAATCAATAAAACCTTCACATTAATTCACAAAAAAATAATATTAACAAAGACTTTTATGCATTTTCACACTTTCAAACTTTAAAAAAAATCACTTTCCTCTTAAAATATAAAATTTTATTCATGTCTCAATGATAATTGCACCTCCACCCACTACCATATCATAACAAAAATGGAATTCAGAGAATGGCCCTTTTTCAAAAGAGTCACTTTTTCAAATTTGTCGCTTTTTTCAAAATGGACCCTTTTTTTTAAATGGTCGCTTTTTTCAAAGTGGATACTTTTTTTAAAATGGACCCTTTTTTTAAAATGGTCGCTTTTTTCAAAATGGATACTTTTTTTCAAAATGGATCCTTTTTTTTTTAAATGGTCGCTTTTTTCAAAATGGACCTTTTTTTTTAAAATGGTCACTTTTTTTAAAATGCTCGCTTTTTCAAAATGGACACTTTTTTCAAAATGAACCCTTTTTTCAAAATGGTCGCTTTTTTCAAAATGGATCCTTTTATCTCAAAATGGTCCCTAATAAAAGATCTCAAGTAGAAATCTTTTCCGGATAACACAAAGCCATTTACAGAAATGTATCTCAAAATATAATGAATGCGTATTTTTTAATTTGCATAATTCACAATATGAAACCATGAAACATGAATATTGTATCTGTTTTGTAATATTTTGCAATCTTGGATGAATGCACTCACAGACACACACAAAAAGAAAATAAGAAAACAAAACAAAACACAACAAATGTCTGTGTTAAATAGTAAAATGCTTTAAAAAAAATTGATTATTCATTAAGAATAAACTTATTTCAAAACTTTGTCAGCATTAAATGACCCACTGAGGTTGATATGCCATAAAACAAAAACCAAACCAAAAACAAATGTCCAGTATGATTTGGATTTCCATTTCTTCTTTTACATGTGCAGTTATCATCATTATTATTATTATTATTATTACTAGCAAAAAAGGGTGGAGTTGAAAATTCAATATCAGAGGGTTGGTATCATAAGTAAAATCATCAAATTTATTAAAGGAGTAAAAAAAATAAAACAATTTGAAATAAAATTTAGTTCTGTCCCCCCAAATAAAATGTTGCACACAGACTGAGATAGATAGATGGGAACATACTGAGATGGATAGATAGATATGAATGGACTCAGATATATAGATAGATATGAATTGGATATATAGATAGATAGATAGATATATAGATAGATAGATATGAATGGACTCAGATAATAGATAGATATATGATAGATATATAGATATAGATATATATAGATAGATAGATAGATATGAATGGACTCAGATAGATAGATAGATAGAATATGAATGGACTCAGATAGATAGATAGATATGAATGGACTCAGATAGATAGATAGATATAGATATGAATGGACTCAGATAGATAGATAGATAGATATGAATGGACTCAGATAGATAGATAGATATGAATAGATGAATGGACTCAGATAGATAGATAGATAGATAGATATGAATGGACTCAGATAGATAGATAGATATGAATGGACTCAGATAGATAGATAGATAGATAGATAGATAGATATAGATATGAATGGACTCAGATAGATAAATAGATAGATATGAATGGACTCAAATAGATAGATATTTAGATATGAATGGACTCAGATAGATAGATAGATATAAACATACTCAGATAGACAGGAATAGACTGAAATTGACTGATGGGATAAACATATTTGGATAGATAGATATGAACAGACAGAAATATATAGATAGATATGAACAGACATGAACATATTCAGATAGATAGATATGAACAGACTGTGATGATATGAATCTGGATTGTTGTTTTTTTTCCACATAATTTACAGTTCAAAATTATGGAGCTTTCATCTTTTTTTAATATGTTGCAATATTGGAAGAACTAGCTAGCTAAATAGATAGACATAAACAGACTGAAATATATAGATAGACATAAACTGACAGCTAGATAGATAGATATGAACAGACTGAAATATATTGATAGATATGAAAAAACAGATTGATACATATGAACAGACTATGATAATATCATGAATGTGGATTGTTTATTTTACATAATTTACAATTCAGAATTCTGGAGCTTTCGTCTGTTTTTAATACATTGCAATATTGGAAGAACGCACACAAATGCTGTTATTTCTATAAACAAACAAAAAGAAGCAAAAAAATAAAGGTGAGGGGTGGAAAACAAATGTCCGGAGCAAAAACTGATGTTCTTAAATTAATAGAAAATCAAATAGAATGATTTCCATTGCAAACACGAGGGGTCTTCCTACTATTTTTAATCCAATGCCAAAAATGCACTCTCCCCCTTCCTCGTCGTTGTGTAAACTCAAGAACTCACTACATTGTCTAGAATATTACATTAATCTATCCTCCCAGAAAATATTCATGATTCTACTCCTGGAAAATCTCCAAAGTCTTTGAGATAGATGGAAAGTCAGAGAGACCATTTAGGAAGATCACCCCCAAAAACCATAAAAATTCTAAGACTTCTTCTTTTTCTGGATTCCTTGTTTTTTTGGGGATTTTTTTTTTTCCATTTTGTGCTTATTTTGTATTGCCCTCGTAACCATGTCGTCTGTAGCTTTGTCTGCAATATTACATTATTTACCCAAATTGAGAATATTCATGATGCACTCTGAGGTAATTTGACAAACCAACTTTATATTTTGGTATCTGGCAATGTTGAAGAATATTAATAAATTCATGGGGAAGACACAAAGAACTGGTGAGAAAAGCTAAGAGAGAAAAAAAAAAGAAATACTTAGATACACTTCATAACAGGGAAATGATGTAAGAGTTATGAAACAAAAAGCGAAAAAAAAAAAAAGAATCCCTATAGAAGGGCGCAAAAGGAGAAAAAAAAGCTTTAATAAATATGGCCGACCCCTTTTTTTTTTCTCTTTATTATTACTATCTTTCTTTTTTTTTTTTTCTATAGTTTGTCATCTTCTATCGTAAAAAAAAATAAGCGGGAAAAATCATTCTTATCCTGTGAGACTTCATTCTCTTTCATGAATGAAAGACAATGAACCAAGTAAAAGAATGAAAAAAATGAAAGAAAAAAAATGAAAGAAAAATGAAGAATTTGTGATTTTTTTATCCACATTATTTACAATGAAGTTTGAGGCTTGTGACAGGGGTCAGAAATAAGGGTCAGTAGACTCTAAGGGATTCTGGGAAATCTTACATAACCTGGTGAAAAAAAAAATGTTGTTATGGGGGGGGTCTTTAAAAAAGAAGAAAAACGGATGGAAATGTTCATATTTAAGTGGGGAGGGGGAGATTTATCAAGAAATTCATAAAGAAAATTTTTGGAGGAAAGAATTGAAAAGTATGATTTATCAGGGAGAAAATCTGAAGATTATTAAAAAAAAAAAAAAAAAGAAAAGAAAAGACAAAGATAGAGATATACAGACTAAGAAGAATAAACCATTTAATAGAGATATTAGAATATCCAGTGACTAGATATACTGAGAGGAACATGAGGGACTGAGAGAGAAGAGAGAGATATACTAAGGAAGAGAGAGATATGAACAGACTAAGGAAGAGAGAGATATACGAACAGACTGATTATGGATAAATATTACAACATATATAATATATATATATATATATATATATATATGAATAGACCAGATAAATATAAAGATATATAGATAGACTAGATATAGACTAGATAGATATATATATATATAGATAGACTAATATATATAGAGAGACAGAGACAGAAAAAATATAATAGATGAGAGAGAGACTAATATTAATATATATATATATATAGAGAGAGAGAGAGAGATAGATAGATAGATAGACTAATATGTATATATAGATAGAATTTTTTTTTAATTGTTAGAAAAAATGGAATCCTTATTGTTTTCAAGCTTTTTCTTTTCTTTTTTTTCTAAGTTTTCTAACAATTCTATTTTTTATCAATGTGAAAGGTATTAATCAGTTGTCTGAGAGAGTTTTTTATTGGTAAACCAAGTACTTTCAGTTCTTTTCTTAACCATATAGATAAATAGATAGACTAATATATATGCATATATATTTCAGAGAGACTAAGATACATAGATAGATTAGCATAAATATATAGATACTAAGATATATGAGAGAGAGAAGACAGGACTGAAATAGAAAGTAACTGATAGATACAAATCAATTCTAGTAGATAGTTAGATCAAGACTAAGATGTATGTATATATATATATATATATATATATATATATATATATATGAGAGAGAGAGAGAGAGAGATAGAGACCTAATATGAATATATAGGTATTAAAATAGATATATAGATGGATAGAGACAGAACTGAGATATATAGACAAATTAAGATAGATAGATAGACAAAAGTAAGATAGATCGATACATAGACAAAGTTAGATAGAGTTAAGTAAGTAAGTATAAGTAAGATAGACTAAGATAGATTGATACATATATAGATTAAGTAAGATAGATACAGTTAGATAGGTTAAGATAGATAGATAGATAAAGTAAGATAGATAGATACATAGACAAGTAAGACAGGACCAAAATAGAGAAGAATAGACTGATAGATATGAATGAATGCTGGTAGATAGATGGATGAATTCTTTTCTGAACCAGATAGAGACTAAGCCCAACTGATGGGGAATTGATCAGGTTTCTATCCTGGCTATAGGTTTCTTACAAATGTCTAGCCACACTGAAGAGACATGATTCGTCGAAACATGATGTCTGTGGATGACTATGTATATATATATATAGATAGATAGATAGAGGACCAAAATAGAGAAGAGGAGAGTGATAGATATGAATGAATGCTGGTAGATAGTTAACTGAATGATTTACTATCTTAAATAAATTGCTTGAATAAATGAAAGTCTGCTATGAATTGAAGGAAATAAAGATGTCTTTCCAATGACACTTTGATCAGAAGTTTCTTTTTATAAATCACAAATCAGACTTTCCCCTTTTTATTCCCTATTTTTATTTTTACTTATACTTATTTTCTTTTTTGTTCTTTCAACTTCATCCACCCCCAAGTAAACGTTTCCCCACCCCCCTTATAATCATGAATCATTCCTCTCTCTCTCTCTCTCTCTCTCTCTTCTCTCTCTCTCTCTCTCTCCCCCTCCCCTCCACAAGAAGATGGATTCACTATTCCTGAAAAAAAAAGTTTCTCGTTAATGTCCCTTTGTCTTGTTCTTCCTACTTTTAGTGATTAATTTTCTTTTTTCTTTTTTCTTTTTCTTTTTCACCTTGACCTGCTCATTCTTTTTTTCTTCTTCTTCTTGTCCTTCTTCTCTTTCATTTCCTTTTTTTTCTTCTTCTTCTACTTCTACTTCTCTCTCCTTTCCTTTTCTCTCATTTCCTTTTCTTTTTCTTCTTTCTCATTTCCTTTTTCTTCTTCTTCAGCTTCTTCTCACTCATTTCTTTTTTCTTCTCCTTCTTCTTCTTCTCTCTCATTTTCTTTTTCTTTTACTTCTTCTTCTTCGTCTTCTTCTTCTTGTCCACCTTCGCTCTCATTTTCTTTTTTGTCTCTTTCATTTCCTTTGTCTTCTTTTTCTTCTCCTTCTTCTGCTTCTCTTTCATTTCCTTCTCTTCTTGTGCTGTTTCTACTTCTTCTGCTTCTCTCTCAATTCCTATTTGTTCTTCTCTCTCATTTTTTTCTTTTTATCTCTAATTTCCTTTTTTTTCTTCTCCTTCTCCCACTTCTTTTGCTTCCTTTACTTCTCTCTCATTTCCTTCTTTTTCTTCTACTTCTCCCTTTTCTTCTTCTCTTGCTGCTTCTTCTTTTACTTCTTCTCTCTCAGTTCCTTCCTGTCTTCTCTCACACTTCCTTTTTTCTTTTTTGCACCACTATTCAATACATAAACCCATCACCTTCATTCCTTCTTCTTATATACTACCAGCACTCCTCATTCTCTTTAGCTTTATTTTATTTTCCTTCCTTTTCACTTCCATATGTAACCCTCTTCCTTATTCTTTTAGTTTCACTTTCACTTTCAACATTTCCTCTTTCACATCCATATTCTACCACCACTCCTCATTCTCTTTCTCTTTTTACTTCCATATGTGACCTTCTTCCTTATTATTTTAGTTTCACTTTCAACATTTCCTTTCTCCTTTTTTCCCATATACTACCACTACTCCTCATTCTCTTTCTCTTTTCCTTCTTCATTCTTTTAGTTTCACTTTCACTTCTTTCCTCCCCCTTTCACTTCCATATACTACCACCACTCCTCATTCTCTTTTATCTTTATTTTCTTTTCCTTCTTTTTCACTTCCATATGTGACCCTCATTCTCTTCCTCTTTAGTTTGCTTTCACTTTCCCTCCTCCCCCTCCTCTTTCTCCTAACAAGTCCTCTTCTCTTCATTTGTTTCTATTCTTTTTCAGTTTATTTCTGGTTTCTTCATCCCCACCCGACCCCTTTTTAACTTCCACCCCACCCTCACTGATCTCTTCAACCATGCCTCATCAAAAAAAAAAAAAAAAAATCCTCTACTCATTTTTTATAATTGTCTTACTTTTACTCTTTTTCTTTTTTCCCACCCATCATTCAGTTCCCCCTTACCCAGGTGACATCTCTGACCCGCCCAATTAACCCCGGCCATATCAGCAGGAGAGCCTTATTCTACCTGATGGCCATACATGAGAAAGAGAAGCTATACCGCTGCTGCACACAGCCTCCATTAAAACAATAGTAATTTCAAAATAAATGTTCAATAACATCTTCTTTTTTGACATGCATCTCTCTAACCAACGGAATCAAGAATCTTCCCATTAGTCCGGGTTAAAAGCACCATAGGAGTAACCCAAAATCGAACTCTTTCAGAAATTATTTTACCGATGCAGGTATCATTGGGGGATTGAGAAAAGTTGGTAGATGGACCCAAAGCCACTGTATTTACCAAATATGTCTCTTCTGCATTATAATACATTCTGCTTACGTCATAAATTAAATTTACCGATGCAGGTATCATTGGGGATTGAGAAAAATGCCACTGTATTTACCAAATAATTATGTCTCTAATACATTATGCTTACTGTCATAGGATCGAACCTTTCAGAAATTATTTTTCCGGCAGGATCATTGGATGAGAAAAGTTTTGGTAGATGGACCAAAGCCACTGTATTTACCAAATATGTCTCTTCTGGTATTATGTCTCTAACGCATTCTGCTTATGCAAGTTAAGTTGAAAGCACTGGATCACCAAAGTTCAGGAGTGACATAGTTTCGGTTACAGATAGATAGACACCAAATATTCATTATGAATAAGATATATAAGACATAAATAGAAAGTTCATGAATTTAAGTAAAATTTCTTATAATTCAAAATTTGTAAAGAAACAAAATAACATTTTTTTCAGTATTATTTGGAATATTCGGACTATTATCCTCATCTTCATTGTTATCTGTACAACACTTCGCCCAGCTGCCCTCCAGCCTTCTTCAGGTATTTCTTATTGGACTCTGGAACCTTCTTGTCATAATCGGGAACTTCTTGTTGTAATCAGAAGCCATCACAGAACTTTAAATCTAACCCTTATTCAATAATCCAAATAATACTAATTATTGAGCCTCATCTCAAACATTCAGAGACATTTTTTAAAATATATATATATATATATATGTGTTATATATATATATATATATATTATATGTAATACAGGTACAATTAATAACCTACTCGAGTTTCACCATAAGGATCTTCAGGGTTAAATCCACTGGATTAATCAAGATATTGATTAATTGCAGTCGATTACGCGAGTAATCCAGTGGATTTAACCCTGAAGATCCTTATGGTGAAACTCGAGTAGGTTATCACTTGTACCTGTATTACAATAAATTTGCTCTACTAACGTATTGAGCACTTTCTATTTGTTATATCGCTGTCTTACCTTTCATTGTGACCATCTTCACCGGTAAGTCACCTTTTCCAAAATAACGTACACACACACATATATATATATATATATATATATATATATATATATATATATATGACATAAATAGAAATTCCATGAATTTAAGTAAACTTTCTTAAAATTCTATAACTTGTAAAAAAAAAAAAAGACATTTTCTTTCCAAAAACAAAATTCGTAAAGACATAAAATAACATTATTTTCCTCTGACACCATTTTTGTGATCTGTATTTATACTCGTACTTTTCGCGTAAACTGTATCTGTTAACCTGGAGGTTGTTGTGAAGATTTTTATTTGCTTACAGTTCACCCCCTGTCCCCACCCCTCAAAGAAAATTTTAAAAAATAAAAAATCTGTGGCAGAAATAACATTTTAGTTTGAAATGCACAAAATTTGCCAAAAATTTCTCACCCTGTGTTATTGTCTCCCGAAAAAAAAGATTTTTCAGATCGAGGCAAATTTTCCCGATCGTAACAACGACGAAGACATTACGAGAATTAGGCATGTGGATACGTTAGCTGTTTCCGACTTGCTCGGAGATGTTTAATTCCATTAGGATTAAGATAAACATTTATCCATAACTTTTGAAAAATTCCAAGGATTCGGAAATTTTTTTTTGTCTTTTTCCTTTTTCTTTCTTTCTTTCTTTCTTTCTCTTCTTACCACTCCCACATTCATTTTTTCTCTGATTTCCACCCACTACACCCCCCCCCAATAGAAAATTGGGTTTGTTTTGCTGAAGAAAGAGAAAGACACTCTTTATTTGTTTATACTTATTTGTTTATTGTTTTTTCTTCATTTTGTTTTCGTCTAAGTAAGAAGAAATATTTTGTAAAAACAAAAAGAACGAAAATTGAAGATGAAATCAGGAAAAAATAGGACTGGGATGGTGGGGGAGGTATGTTCTCAGAAAATGAGATGTGAACAATAGGTTGTCTGAAGTTCTGAGATCTAGTATGCTATATATATATATGTTTGTGTGTGTGGTATATTCATGTATATTTATTCAGACTTTTATATTATGTATGTATATATATATATATATATATATATATATATATATATATATATTATAATCTAATACCACTTTAACTTTTCCATTCCAGTGACATTAGTAAATTATCAAAAGTGCTCAATATGGGGTAAATACTAGGCTTTTTTCAAGAGATTCTTGTATAACATTGCAAACTATTGTTAGTGAGTTCGATTCTCACTGGGAGTCCCATAATATGCCTTGTGACAAATCTAAGCTAAGCTAGTAATAACTATATCTTACCATCATTTTTATGCGTATTATGCCATTTAATAAATAATGATAAATGCAGATTTTGAACTGTCAAGAATTTAAGAATTCTTTTTTTCAAAAGAGATGTCTTGTATAACAGTCGATGCCATTTGGCGTCCTCAAAGAGAAATGCCATTAATTTATGCAAATATTCCCTTGTAACACCCAGTCTCTGACTTTTGTTGTCATTTTTTGGGTTTTACTTCCTTCTTCTTCATGGAATCAGTTTACAATTAACCTGATTATAATATAATAATAACTCGACAGGCCAGTAACTCTATTACTGTCCAAATATAATTCTTTCCGTTATAAAAATTTTGGTGACCTTTAAAATGTTTGCAGGAAAAGCATATTTAGAAAAATTGACTGGACAGTCCCAATGATTAAAATTTGATCCAACTAATATGTCGGTCCCTATATATATATATATATATATATATATATTAATTTTATTTTTAAAATCTGACAGTCAAAAAAAAAATTCGCAGTTTGTAAATAAATAAAAATGAAATATAAAATATATATAATATATATATATATATATATATTATATAAGAGAGTTTTATAATTTGCTTGAAGCATTGTGTATATATTGGTTTGGAGTTGATTCTGAAGGCTATCACAATGCAGGTGTAAAAAAAAAAAATATAATAAGTTAACAATGGTGTTGTTTGTTAACCTGTAATTTATTCTTGTAAATTTGAGATAAAATCTTCTTTCAGACAAACACTGGAACTTGAAGTCGTTGTTGTCTTATTATGGCATTTCTAGTTAAAAAAAAAATTTTTTTTAAATTTTGGTTTTTTTTCTTTTGGCGGGGTGACATATGATGTGGAATTTAGTCCATTAAGTTTGATTTAACCCACATGTATAATGTTTTTGCTAGAAATAAAGAATTCCTGGAACGTTTGCTTCTTGAAGAATATGTATGTAAAACGTTGTCTGCCTGAATGTTTAACACAGTAATTAACATAATCACACACTATCCACTTCAAACTAGTACCTTCATCTTGGTTGTCATAGTTACATTTTGGCTATTGTGCCCCTTGGCCATCTTCAGGTGTCTATCACTTTCAGTGACCTTCAGTAAATCCACAGGGATAGATTGTCTTATTTCCAGCATCCTTGCTGCGGGATATCCTGTAAATATTAATTCTTCTTACAATATGAGATGAGATATCTTTTAGTGTGGACAGAGGAATGAGTACAATCTTCCCCCACAACTCCCACCCACCCGGATTTGAGCAGATTCAGACAGAAATTTACAGAAGAACACTCAGTTTGAAAGATCTTGAAAATGCCCTAAGGTTACAATATCCAAATATTTGTGGACTATAAGAACCAGTAGTGGCAAATAAATTAATGTATCAATTGAATTGTGGTTATAACATACACACACACACACACATATATATATAATATATATATATATATATATATATATGCGTTTGAAAATTAGAGGGAAAAAGTGGATATAACAACACAGCAAGTAAATTCAATTGATATTTCGCCTCATGATTGGGAATGAGTACCAATCTTCCCTACATTACCACTACCCCCCCCCCACGTATTGAATTGCAAGATTCAGTTCAGAAATTTACAGAAAAACTCTGTTTGAAAGAGCCTAGTCTGCCCTACTATTTACCATAGTTGGATGTATACTTTTCCAAAAGACACAACACACACACCATATATATTATATATGGTATGGTTGAACAATAGAGTGGAAAATGTGTGATATAACACAACAGAAACTAAAATTCAATTGATATTTTGCCTTCATGATTTTGAATGAGTAGCATCTTTCCCCACTTTACCGCACAGATCCAGTGCTACTCATACACTGAGTTGGCGAGGTCCAGGTATCAAACCAAGACCTTGTGATTCTTTAGCAAATACTCTACCAACGGAGCCTAAACCAACAGAAAGAGACAGACCACAAGATGTTATATACTATATATATTTGAGAGAGAGACACACAGATAAGAAAAGAATATACAGGTAACCATAAAAGCCACAAGCACTTTTAAGAATTTTAAATTCTTAAAGTGCACATGGACTTTGTGGACAAAACCCCCGTAAATAAAAAAAAAGGGGGGAAAAAAGGAGGGGGGGGAAACAGGGGTTTTTTTTCAGGGGGATTTAAAAAAGATAATAATATATATATATAACTATATATATATATATTGAGAGAGAGAGTGAGAGAGAGGGGGATAACACAGACACAGAGATAGAATAAAAAGTATACATACGTAATTAAGAGAGGCAAACTTAAAGAAAGGTCTTCGCTTTCAATCAACTTTTTGTTGTAAAGGTTAAATATATATATATATAGTGAACAGAGGAGATGAGATAGATATATGGATACAGATAGATAGAGAGGAGAGAGAGAGAGAGAGAGAGGGAGGGAGGGGGGGGCGATTCGCTTTCATTACATTTTTGGGTAAAGGGTAAATTATATCAGGGATGACATATTACTTACTTCCTGAGTGCTTTTACTACGAAATAATGAACCAACGACTGGAGCAAAACTAGTCAATTATTTGCATTGTTTCCATAGCAATCTATAGTTCAGACAGATTAGATTCATGCGTTGCCACATTTATTGCTCTATAACAGTAGGAGACATGATGTATATCACAAACTCATTATTTTATTATTATTATTATATTATATTATTATTATTATTATTATTATATCATCTGTTTATGGAGCTTTCGCACAAGAACTATCTGGTGTGTCTTTCACTGAAGTCTGAGCTGACAATAAGTCTCCTCGGGTCTCCAGGACTCTCTGGTATTCTAGCAATTGCAGCAATTCAGTTGTTTTCAATTTCTTCCTCTGATTTCTAGAATCCTCCAGTCTTTTTTTCGAGCTATTTGGGACCGTCCCAAGTGCATCAACTACAAATTTTGTATCACTTTGACCCTCATACCACATCTTTTTTTCAATTCTCTTGGAAGATTATTATTATTATTATTATTATATTATTATTATTATTTATATTTTTATAAGTATTATCTGTGCGTCTCGCGGAGTCTGAGCGGACAACAAATCTAAAACTCAGATTTCCAGGACTTCTTCTGATTATTCTAAGCTGTTCCTAATGCTGTGTCTAGGATGTTCTCAATTCTTCTCTGAATTTTCCAGTTCCTCCAGTCTTTTTTCCAAGCTATTTTGGACTGTTTCCAAGTGCCACCAACTTACAAATTTGTATCACTTTGACCACAGCTTTTTCAGTTCTCTGGCAAGATTATTTATCATTTATGTCATATCTGTACAAGATTTTTCATAAGTTATCCATCTGGTAGTCTTTCACTGGAGTCTGACTGACAACAAGTCTTCTTGCAGGTTTTCCAGGACTCTCTTGCAGTATTCTAGCCGTTTCTAACAATTCCTGTAGTCTTAGATGGTCACAAATTCTTCCTCTTGATTTCCAGCTCCTTTTAATCTGTTTCTAAACTCTTGGGGATCTCCAAGGCCCAACTACAATTGTATTATTACTCCTTAATTTCACAGTTTTTTTCTGTTCTCTGGCAAGGTTTAGGTATTTGTTTATCTTTCATTTCTTTCACTTTTATCCTGTGATCTGCTGGAACTGCCAAAATCTACCAATTGATAAGTTCTCTTTATTATTATTATTATTATTATTATTATTATTATAATTATTAATAAAATAATAATAATAATAAATAATAATAATAATAATAATATCATCATTCTTTTGTGAATTTTTTCAAGCAGGTTGTCTTTCACTGGAGTTTAGGTGACAACAAGTCTCCTCAGGTTTCCAGAATTCTGTGAATATTCTGCTCATCTTAACAATATGTTGTTCAGAGTCTTGGTTCTTCCTTCAAAAATTCCAGTTCCTCCAATTCTTTTTCCAAAAATCCTTTAGGTAATTATATTATTATCATTTTTCACTCCTTAGTCTTTCAACTGGATTCTTTGAGTATTCTAGCTGATCTTAACAACTGCTGTTGTCTGAATGGTCTCAACTCTTCCTTCAAATTTTTCAATTCCTTCAGTAGTCATCACAGGAATCCGGTGACTGATTGTCTAAAAAAAAAAAAAAAGAGGGAAATATAAAAAAAATTATTCAGGTATCTTCATTCTTTCGTCTTCTGTCAGTCAGTGTTGCTGATTGACAGGTGTTGAGTACGCGTCACTCTGATCGTAAGTAGGTCTCATCAAGTGTAAAAGATAAAAATAACTGGGAGAAAATTTTGTGTTCTGTGCTGAAAACTACAAGAGAAGAAACTTTAGAGGAAAAAAAAATCATCGGTGAGGTGCGGGGTAGAAAAGAAAGGAAGAAGAAAAAAAGGAAATATCCAATAAACATAAATAGAATATCATAAAAAGTAGAGGAGCAATCAGCAAGCTTTCCTTTAAATCAACTCTCTAAAGAATTCTGCGGAAATATATTTGTAGTTTATTTTATTACCTTAACTCATTTACAAAATTCACTAACCTAGCAAGAACTATATATATATATAGAGGGTGTTTCAAGATTATAACGAGTAAGGAATAGAAGTTTGTTCATATTCATCCATCTATCTATCTCAGTCTGTTTATATAGATTGCGCGAATAAGCAACTCCAGATAATCAGGATTTACATTTTGAATTCATCTTGGATGATAGACAGTCTCATTTTTAACCGAGGATGTGGCAAGATTAATAAACAGTTGTACAATTAAGGAACACGAGTATTAATATTATGAATTATTGTTAATCACTAGCAACAGAAAACACCCTCAGGGCTACGTAAAAATTAATTTTTGAAGAACATTGCCTGAGAGGGTGGGCAGTAAAATTCAATGTTCACGAGGGATTTGATCATAAGTAAGACAAATTCTCATATTATTTTAAAGAGTAAAAAAAAAATTTAAAAAAACAATTTTGAAGATGAAAACTGAGCCCCATCCCTCTCAAATAAAATGTTGCGTGCATGTAAATAATCAAACAATTAATTTTGAATATTTCACACATCATTTTGCCCCACAAATCGTAGGTATTTATTTATTTATAAACTTTTTAGTTAATTTCTTTGTTACTGTAAATAAAAAAATAAAAAAATGGACGCAGAGTAAAAAACATTTAAAATTGCTTACTCAAATTTTGGGTGTATATAACATAAGAATAATGTGACGTAGAGCTATGACGTTAGTTTTTGTTTACAGACAGAAATTAAGACAATTCTCATTATTAATAGTGATTTAGCCGAGAATATGCATCCTCTGGCCATAAATATTTAATTAAATGTAATTCAACAAACATTAAATTAGAAAGACTAACAAAAATTAGATTAAGAATGCATTATAAAAAGATTACCGTATATTTTAATTGGTTTCTATATAAAAATCATCATAGGATTGATCAATACATTGGAGAATAAAACAACAATATTAGAGACAAAGTAATTATTTATTAAACCCGGTTTTGTAAAACCAGTATGCAAATTAACCACACCATAATATGTAAATATTTATTTCCTTGTGATGCTATAAGACTCATTGCAGGATTTTAAACAGAACTAATAACATGTGCTGTTTTGAGGTAAATCCAACTCAGATTTTTCATCGAGACATCATTAAGGAAATAAATATTTACATAATATATGGTGTGCGTTTAAATTTGCCATACTGGTTTTTACAAAACGGTTTAATAAAATAATTACTTGATCTTGTCTCTAATGATTGTTGTTTTATTTCTCCAATGTATTAGATCAATCTATTGAATGTTTTTATATAGAAACCAATTAAAATATAAGAAGTAATCTTTTTATATGATTCTATCTAATTTGTTAGTCTTTTCTAATTTAATGCTTTTGATTACATTTAAACTTAAATATTTATCCCAGAGGATGCATATTCTCGCTAATAACTATAATAATGGAGATTGTCTGTATTTCTGTCTGTAACAAAAACTACGTCATTAGCTCTACGTTCACATTATTCTTATGTTATATACACCCAAAATAGGTAGCAATTTAAATTGTTTTTTACTTCTCGTCCATTTTTTTATTTTTTAATTTACAGTAACAAGAATTAACTTAAAAAGTTTATAAATAAATAAATACCTACGATTTTGCTGCAAAAATTGATGTGGAAATATTCAAAATAATTGTTTGATTATTACATGCACGCAACATTTTATTTGAGAGGAATGGGCTCAGTTTTTCATTCAAATTGTTTTTTTAAATTTTTTTACTCCTTTAATAAATATGAGGAATTGTCTTACTTATGATACAAATCCTCTGACGTTGAATTTTTAAACTCCCACCCCTCCAGGCATGTCTTTTCAAAAATTAATTTTTACGTAGCCCTGAGGGTGTTTTCTGTTGCTAGTGATACAAATAATTTCATTATATAATACTCGTGTTCCTTAATTGTACAACTGTATATTATCTTGCCACATCCTCTGGTTAAAAATGAGACTGTCTAAATTCATCCAAGATGAAATTCAAAAAATGTAAATCCTGATTATCTGGAGTTGCTTATTCGCCCAAATCTTATATAAACAGACTGAGATAGATAGATTGGAATGAATATGAACAAAACTTCATATTCCTTAACCGTTATAATCTGAAACACCCTCTGGGTTAAAAGAGGGTGCATATTCTTGCTAGGTTAGTTGAATTTTGTAATATGAGTAAGGTAATAAAATAAACTACAATATATTCCCAGAATTCCTTTAGAGAGTTTGATTTAAGGAAGCTTGCTGATTGGCTCTCTACTTTTTATGATATTCTATTTTATGTTATTGGATATTTTCTTTTTTTCTTCTTTCTTTCTTTTTCTTACCCCCCACCTCACCGATGATTTTTTTTCCTCTAAATTTCTTCTTCTTGTAGTTTTCAGCACAGAACACAAATTTTCTCCCAGTTATTTTTATCTTTTACACTTGATGAGACCTACTTACGATCAGAGCGTGTACCGGTACTCCAACACCCTTTGTAAAATCAGCACACTGACTGACAGAAGACGAAGAATGAAGTATACCTGAATAATTTTTTTTATATTTCCTTCTTTTTTTTTTTTTTAGAACAATCAGTCAATCCGGATTCCTGTGATGATACTGAAGGAATTGGAAATTTGAAGGAAGAGTTGAGACCATTCAGACAACAGCATTGTTAAGAATCAGCTAGAATACTCAGAGAAAATCAGTGAAAGACTAAGGAGTGAAATGATAATAATAATAATTTACCTAAGGATTTTGAAAAAGATTGGAGGAACTGGGGAATTTTGAGGAAGGACCAAGACCATCTGAACAACATCATTGTTAAGATGAGCTAGAATATTCACAAGAATTCTGGAAACCTGAGGAGACTTGTTTGTCACCTAAACTCAGTGAAAGACCACCAGACAACACTGCTATTGAAAAAATTCACAAAGAATGATGATATTATTATTATATTTATTATTATTATTATTATTATTATTATTATTAATAATTATAATAATAATAATAATAATAATAATAATAATAAAGAGAACTTATCAATTGGTAGATTTTGCAGTTCCAAGCAGATCACAGGATAAAAGTGAAAGAATGAAAAAGGATAAACAAATACCTAAACCTTGCCAGAGAACAGAAAAAAAACTTGTGAAATTAGGAGTATATACCAATTGTAGTTGGTGCCTTGGAAAGATTCCCAAGAGTTTAGAAAACAGATTAAAGGAAGCTGGAAATCAGAGGAAGACTTGTGACCATCTAGACTACAGAATTGTTAAGAACGGCTAGAATACTCAAGAGAAGGTCCTGGAAACCTGAAAAAGACTTGTTGTCAGTCAGACTCCAGTGAAAGACTACCAGATGATACTTATGAAAATCTTGTACAGAATGACATTAATTGATAATAATCTTGCCAGAGAATTGAAAAAGCTGTGGTCAAAGTGATACCAATTGTAGTTGGTGCACTTGGAACAGTCCCAAATAGCTTGGAAAAAAAGACTGGAGGAACTGGAAATCAGAGGAAGAATTGAGACCATCCAGACAACAGCATTAGGAACAGCTAGAATAATCAGAAGAGTCCTGGAAATCTGAGAGATTTGTTGTCCCTCAGACTCCAGCGAAAGACCACAGATAATACTTATAAAAATATAATAATAATAATAATAATAATAATAATAATAATAATAATCTTCCCAGAGAATTGAAAAAGATGTGGATATGAGGGTCAAAGTGATACCAATTGTAGTTGATGCACTTGGAACGGTCCCAAATAGCTCGAAAAAAAAGACTGGAGGATCTAGAAATCAGAGGAAGAATTGAAACAACTGAATTGCTGCAATTGGCTAGAATACCCAGAAGAGTCCTGGAGACCCGAGGAGACTTATTGTCACTCAGACTTCAGTGAAAGACCACCAGATAGTTCTTGTGCGAAAAGCTCATAAACAGTGATATAATAATAATAATAATAATAATAATAATAATAATAATAATAATAATAATAATGAGGTTTGTGATATTACATCATGTCTCCTACTTTTATAGAGCAAATAATTGCTGGCCAACGCATGAATCTAATCTGTCTGAACTATAGATGCTATGGAACAATGCAAATAATTGACTAAGTTTTGCTCCAGTCGTTGGTCATTTATTTCGTAGTAAAGCACTCAGGAAGTAAGTAATATGTCATCCCTGATATATTTACCCTTTACCACAAAATGTAATGAAAGCAGAATCGCCCCCCCTCCCTCCCTCTCTCTCTCTCTTCTCTCTCTCTCTATCATCTACATAATCTATCTATCTCTCTGTCTCATATATATATATATATTTAACCTTTACCACAAAAAGTTGATGAAAAGCGAAGACCTTTCTTTAAGTTTGCCTCTCTATTACGTATGTATACTTTTATTCTATCTCTGTGTCTGTGCTATCCCCTCTCTCTCACTCCTCTCTCATATATATAATATATATATATATATATATATTTATAATTTTTATCTTATCCCTGACTGTCTCTCTTTATTACGGGGTGTCCACAAAGTCCATGTGCACTTAGAATTTAAAATTCTTTTAAAGTGCTTGTGGCTTTATGGTTACCCTGTATATCTTTCTTATCTGTTGTGTCTCTCTCTCAAATATATATATATATAACATCTGTGTGTCTGTCTCTCTGTTGGTTAGCTCCGTTGGTAGATATTTGGCTAAGAATTCACAGGTTCTTGGTTTGATACCGGCCCTCGCCAACTCAGTGTATGAGTAGCACATTTGGATCTGTGCGGTAAAGTGGGGAAGATTGTACTCATTCAAAATCATGAGGCAAAAATCAATTGAATTTAGTTTCTGTGTTGTTATATCCACATTTTCCCTCTATTTCAACCATACATATATAAATATATATGTGTGTGTGTGTGTGTGTCTTTTGGAAAAAGTATACATCAACTATGGGTAAATAGTAGGGCAGATAGCTCTTTTCAAAACAGAGTTTTTCTGTAAATTTCTGACTGAATCTTTGCATCAAATACGGGGGGGGGGGGTAGGTGGTAATGTAGGGAAGATTGTACTCATTTCAATCATGAGGCCGAAATATCAATTGAATTTACTTGCTGTGTTGTTATATCCACTTTTTCCTCTATTTTCAACCATTATATATTATTATATATTATATAATATATATATTATGTGTGTGTGTGTGTGTATGTATACACACAATTCATTATACATTAATTTATTTGCACTACTTGGTTCTTATAGTCACATATTTGGAATATTACCTTAGGGCATTTTCAAGAGTCTTTTCAAACTGAGTGTTCTTCTGTAAATTTCTGACTGAATCTTGGCATCAAATCCGGGTGGGTGGGAGTTGTGGGGGGGAAGATTGTACTCATTCCTCTGTCCACACTAAAAGATATCTCATCTCATATTGTAAGAAGAATTAATATTTACAGGATATCCCTGCAGCAAGGATGCTGAATAAGACCATCTATCCCTGTGGATTTACTGAAGGTCACTGAAAGTGATAGACACCTGAGGATGGCCAAGGGGCACAATAGCCAAAATGTAACTATGACAACCAAGATGAAGGTACTAGTTTTGAAGTGGATAGTGTGTGATTATGTTAATTACTGTGTTAAACATTCAGGCAGAAACAAACGTTTTACATACATTATTCTTCAAGAAGCAAACGTTCCAGGAATTCTTTATTTCTAGCAAAACATTATACATGTGGGGTTAAATCAAACTTAATGGATCTAAATTCCACCATCATATGTCACCCCGCCAAAAGAAAAAAAAAAACCAAAAATTTAAAAAAATTTTTTTTTAACTAGAAATGCCATAACAAGATAACAAACGACTTCAGTTCCAGTGTTTTTCTGAAAAAGAGATTTTATCTCGAAATATTAAGAATAAATTACAGGTTAACAAACAACACCATTGTTACCTTATTATATTTTTTTTTACACCTGCATTGTGATAGCCTTCAAAATCAAACTCCAAACCAATATATACACAATTGCTTCAGCAAATTATAAAACTCTCTTTATATAATATATATATATATTATATATATAATATATATATATATTATATTCATATTTATTTATTTACAAACTGCGCAATTTGTTTTTTTGACTGTCAGATTTTTAAAAATAAAAATTAATATATATATATTATATATATTGAGGACCGACATATTAGTTGGATCAAATTTTATCATTGGGACTGTCCAGTCAACATTTTTCTAAATATGCTTTTCCTGCAACATTTTAAAGGTCACCACATTTTTATAACGGAAAAGAATTATATTTGGACAGTATAGAGTTACTGGCCTGTCGAGTTATTATTATATTATAATCAGGTTAATTGTAAACTGATTCCATGTAGAAGAAGAGGAAGTAAAACCAAAAAATGACAACAAAGTCAGAGACTGGGTGTTACAAGGGAATATTTGCATAAATTATGGCATTTCTCTTTGAGGACGCCAAATGGCATCGACTGTTATACAAGACATCTCTTTTGAAAAAAAGAATTCTTTAAATTCTTGACAGTTCAAATCTGCATTTATCATTATTTATTAAATGGCATAATACGCATAAAAATGATGGTAAGATATAGTTATTTACTAAGCTTAGCTTAGATTTGTCACAAGGCCATATTATGGGACTCCCAGTGAGAATCGAACTCACTAACAATAGTTTGCAATGTTATACAAGACATCTCTTTGGAAAAAAGCCTAGTATTTACCCATATTGAGCACTTTTGGATAATTTACTAATGTCACTGGAATGGAAAAGTTAAAATGTTAATTAGATTATATATATATATATATTATATATATATATATATAATATATACATACATATATATAATAGTCTGAATAATATACATGAATATACCACACACACACACAAATATATATATATATATATAGCATACTAGATCTCAGAACTTCAGACAACCTATTGTTCACATCTCATTTTCTGAGAACATACCTCCCCCACCCCATCCCCAGTCCTATTTTTTCCTGATTTCATCTTCAATTTTCGTTCTTTTGTTTTTACAAAATATTTCTTCTTACTTAGACGAAAACAAAATGAAGAAAAAAACAATAAACAAATAAATATAAACAATTAAAGAGTGTCTTTCTCTTTCTTCAGCAAAACAAACCCAATTTTCTATTTGGGGGGGGGGGGTGTAGTGGGTGGAAATCAGAGAAAAATGAATGTGGGAGTGGTAAGAAGAGAAAGAAAGAAAGAAAGAAAGAAAAAGGAAAAAAGACAAAAAAAAAATTTCCGAATCCTTGGAATTTTCAAAAGTTATGGATAAATGTTTATCTTAATCCTAATGGAATTAAACATCTCCGAGCAAGTCGGAAACAGCTAACGTATCCACATGACCTAATTCTCGTAATGTCTTCGTCGTTGTTACGATCGGGAAAATTTGCCTCGATCTGAAAAATCTTTTTTTTCGGGAGACAATAACACAGGGTGAGAAATTTTTGGCAAATTTTGTGCATTTCAAACTAAAATGTTATTTTCTGCCACAGATTTTTTTATTTTTTAAAATTTTCTTTGAGGGGTGGGGACAGGGGGTGAACTGTAAGCAAATAAAAATCTTCACAACAACCTCCAGGTTAACAGATACAGTTTACGCGAAAAGTACGAGTATAAATACAGATCACAAAAATGTGTCAGAGGAAAATAATGTTATTTTATGTCTTTACGAATTTTGTTTTTGGAAAGAAAATGTCTTTTTTTTTTTTTTACAAGTTATAGAATTTTAAGAAAGTTTATTAAATTCATGGAATTTCTATTTATGTCATATATATATATATAATATATATATATATTATATATATATATGTGTGTGTGTGTGTGTACGTTATTTTGGAAAGGTGACTTACCGGGTGAAGATGGTCACAATGAAAGGTAAGACAGCGATATAACAAATAGAAAGTGCTCAATACGTTAGTAGAGCAAATTTTATTGTAATACAGGTACAAGTGATAACCTACTCGAGTTTCACCATAAGGATCTTCAGGGTTAAATCCACTGGATTACACGCGTAATCGACTGCAATTAATCAATATCTTGATTAATCCAGTGGATTTAACCCTGAAGATCCTTATGGTGAAACTCGAGTAGGTTATTAATTGTACTTGTATTTACAATATATATATATATATATATATATATATATATATATATATGCACCCACACACACACATATATATATATTTAAAAAATGTCTCTCTGAATGTTTGAGATGAGGCTCAATAATTAGTATTATTTGGACTATTGAATAAAGGGTTAGATTTAAAGTTCTGTGATGGCTTCTGATTACAACAAGAAAGTTCCCGATTATGACAAGAAGGTTCCAGAGTCCAATAAGAAATACCTGAAGAAGGCTGGAGGGCAGCTTGGGCGAAGTGTTGTACAGATAACAATGAAGATGAGGATAAATAGTCCGAATATTCCAAATAATACTGAAAAAAAATGTTATTTGTTTCTTTACAAATTTTGAATTATAAGAAATTTTACTTAAATTCATGAACTTTCTATTTATGTCTTATATATCTTATCATAATGAATATTTGGTGTCTATCTATCTGTAACCGAAACTATGTCACTCCTGAACTTTGGTGATCCAGTGCTTTCAACTTAAACTTGACATAAGCAGAATGCGTTAGAGACATAATACCAGAAGAGACATATTGGTAAATACAGTGGCTTTGGTCCATCTACCAAAACTTTTCTCAATCCCCATGATACCTGCACCGGAAAAATAATTTCTGAAATTCGATTTTGGGTTACTCCTATGACAGTAAGCAGAATGTATTAGAGACATAATGCCAGAAGAGACATATTTTGGTAAATACAGTGGCTTTGGTCCATCTACCAAAACTTTTCTCAATCCCCAATGATACCGCATCGGTAAAATAATTTCTGAAAGAGTTCGATTTGGGTTACTCCTATGACAGTAAGCAGAATGTATTAGAGACATAATGCCAGAAGAGACATTTGGTAAATACAGGGCTTTGGCCATCTACCAAAACTTTTCTCAATCCCCAATGATACCTGCACCGGAAAAAAAATAATTTCTGAAAGAGTTCGATTTTTGGTTACTCTTATGACAGTAAGCAGAATGTATTAGAGACATAATGCCAGAAGAGACATATTTGGTAAATACAGTGGCTTTGGTCCATCTACCAAAACTTTTCTCAATCCCCAATGATACCTGCATCGGTAAAATAATTTCTGAAAGAGTTCGATTTTGGGTTACTCTTATGGTGCTTTTAACCCGGACTAATGGGAAGATTCTTGATTCCGTCTGGTTAGAGAGATGCCATGTCAAAAAAGGAGATGTTATTGAACATTTATTTTGAAATTACTATTGTTTTAATGGAGGCTGTGTGCAGCAGCGGTATAGCTTCTCTTTCTCATGTATGGCCATCAGGTAGAATAAGGCTCTCCTGCTGATGGCCGGGGTTAATTGGGCGGGTCAGAGATGTCACCTGGGTAAGGGGAACTGAATGATGGGTGGGGAAAAAAGAAAAAGAGTAAAAGTTAAGACAATTACAAAAATGAGTAGAGGATTTTTTCTTTTTTTGATGAGGCATGGTTGAAGAGATCAGTGAGGGGTGGGTGGAAGTTAAAAAGGGGTCGGGTGGGAGATGAAGAAACAGAAATAAACTGAAAAAGAATAGAAACAAATGAAGAGAAGAGGACTTGTTAGGAGGAGGGGGAGGGGAAAGTGAAAGTAAACTAAAGAGGAAGAGAATGAGGGTCACATATGGAAGTGAAAAAGAAGAAAAGAAAATAAAGATAAAGAGAATGAGGAGTGGTGGTAGTATATGGAAGTGAAAGGGGAAGGAAAAAGTGAAAGTGAAACTAAAAGAATGAAGAAGAGAAAGAGAATGATGAGTAGTGGTAGTATATGGGGAAAAAAGGAGAAAGGAAATGTTGAAAGTGAAACTAAATAATAAGGAAGGTCACATATGGAAGTAAAAGAGAAAGAGAATGAGGAGTGGTGTAGAATATG
>CM042176.1:50954618-50992700 GCA_023376005.1 Doryteuthis pealeii
TATCTATATATCAATATATCTATCTCTATATCCTAGTCTATCTATATATCTTTATATTTATCTCGGTCTATTCATATATATTATAATATATATATATATATAATATATGAGTCTGTTAATATTTATCCATATCAGTCTGTTCGTATCTCTCTCTTCCTTAGTCTATTCATATCTTCTCTCTCTCTCTCAGTCCCTCAAGTCACTTCATATCTATCACTGGAATTTAATTTTATTAAATGGTTTATTTTTTTATGTATTCTTATTTCTTTTCTTTTCTTTTTTTTTTTTTTTAATAATCTTCAGATTTTCTCCCTGATTAAATCATACTTTTCAATTCTTTCCTCCAAAAATTTTCTTTATGAATTTCTTGATAAATCTCCCCCTCCCCACTTAAAATATGAACATTTCCATCCGTTTTTTCTTCTTTTTAAAGACCCCCCCCCCATAACAACATTTTTTTTTTCACCAGGTTATGTAAGATTTCCCAGAATCCCTTAGAGTCTACTGACCCTTATTTCTGACCCCTGTCACAAGCCTCAAACTTCATTGTAAATAATGTGGATAAAAAAATCACAAATTCTTCATTTTTCTTTCATTTTTTTCTTTCATTTTTTTCATTCTTTTTACTTGGTTCATTGTCTTTCATTCATGAAAGAGAATGAAGTCTCACAGGATAAGAATGATTTTTCCCGCTTATTTTTTTTTACGATAGAAGATGACAAACTATAGAAAAAAAAAAGAAAAGATAGTAATAATAAAGAGAAAAAAAAAAGGGGTCGGCCATATTTATTAAAGCTTTTTTTTCTTCTTTTGCGCCCTTCTATAGGGATTCTTTTTTTTTTTTCGCTTTTTGTTTCATAACTCTTACATCATTTCCCTGTTATGAAGTGTATCTAAGTATTTCTTTTTTTTTTTCTCTCTTAGCTTTTCTCACCAGTTCTTTGTGTCTTCCCCATGAATTTATTAATATTCTTCAACATTGCCAGATACCAAAATATAAAGTTGGTTTGTCAAATTACCTCAGAGTGCATCATGAATATTCTCAATTTGGGTAAATAATGTAATATTGCAGACAAAGCTACAGACGACATGGTTACGAGGGCAATACAAAATAAGCACAAAATGGAAAAAAAAAACCCCCAAAAAACCAAGGAATCCAGAAAAAGAAAAAGAAGTCTTAGAGTTTTTATGGTTTTTGGGGGTGATCTTCCTAAATGGTCTCTCTGACTTTCCATCTATCTCAAAGACTTTGGAGATTTTCCAGGAGTAGAATCATGAATATTTTCTGGGAGGATAGATTAATGTAATATTCTAGACAATGTAGTGAGTTCTTGAGTTTACACAACGACGAGGAAGGGGGAGAGTGCATTTTTGGCATTGGATTAAAAATAGTAGGAAGACCCCTCGTGTTTGCAATGGAAATCATTCTATTTGATTTTCTATTAATTTAAGAACATCAGTTTTTGCTCCGGACATTTGTTTTCCACCCGTCACCTTTATTTTTTTGCTTCTTTTTGTTTGTTTATAGAAATAACAGCATTTGTGTGCGTTCTTCCAATATTGCAATGTATTAAAAACAGACGAAAGCTCCAGAATTCTGAATTGTAAATTATGTAAAATAAACAATCCACATTCATGATATTATCATAGTCTGTTCATATGTATCAATCTGTTTTTTCATATCTATCAATATATTTCAGTCTATTCATATCTATCCGAGTCTGTTCATATCTATCTATCTAGCTGTCAGTTTATGTCTATCTATATATTTCAGTCTGTTTATGTCTATCTATTTAGCTAGCTAGTTCTTCCAATATTGCAACGTATTAAAAACAGATGAAAGCTCCATAATTCTGAACTGTAAATTATGTGAAAAAAACAAAAAAAACAATCCAGATTCATATTATCACAGTCTGTTCATATCTATCTATCTGAATATGTTCATGTCTGTTCATATCTATCTATATATTTAAGTCTATTCATATCTATCTATATATTTAAGTCTATTCATATCTATCTATCCAAGTATGTTTATCCGTATCAAAAAAATTCAGTCTATTCATGTCTATCTGAGTATGTTTATATCTATCTATCTGTCCGTTCATATCTATCTATATATTTCAGTTTGTTCATATCTATTTATCCAAGTGTGTTTATCCCATCAGTAAATTTCAGTCTATTCATGTCTATCTGAGTATGTTTATATCTATCTATCTATCTATCTATCTGAGTCAATTCATATATATATATCTATCTATGAGCCCATTCATATCTATCTATAAATCTATCTATCTATGAGTTCATTCATATCTATCTATCTATCTGAGTCCATTCATATCCATTCATATCTATCTATCTATCTGAGTCCATTCATATCCATTCATATCTATCTATATATCTGAGTCATCTATCTATCTATCTGAGTCCATTCATATCTATCTATCTATCTGAGTCCATTCATATTCATATCTATCTATCTATTCATATCTATCTATATATCTGAGTCCATTCATATCCATTCATATCTATCTATATATGTGAGTCCATTCAGATCCATCATATCTATCTATCTATCTGAAGTCCATTCAGATCCTTCATATCTATCTATCTATCTGAGTCCATTCATATCTATCTATCTATCTGAGTCCACTCATATCCATTCATATCTATCTATATATCTGAGTCCATACATATCTATCTATATATCTGAGTCCATTCAGATCCATTCATATCTATCTAATATCTGAGTCCTTCATATCCATTCATATCTATCTATCTATCTGAGTCCATTCATATCCATTCATATCTATCTATCTATCTGAGTCCATTCATATCCATTCATATCTATCTATATATCTGAGTCCATCTATCTATCTATCCATTCCAGTATGTTCCCATCTATCTATCTCAGTCTGTGTGCAACATTTTATTTGGGGGGACAGAACTAAATTTTATTTCAAATTGTTTTATTTTTTTTACTCCTTTAATAAATTTGATGATTTTACTTATGATACAAACCCTCTGATATTGAATTTTCAACTCCACCCTTTTTTGCTAGTAATAATCTTATTATAATGGAGATTGTGTGTTTTTCTGTCTGTAACCGAAACTATATTCCTACTCAAGTCACAATTCTCTTAGTTATTGACATCACATTCTACATGATTTTATTTTTATCTAAACCTCAATTATTAATAAAATTGTCTTACATTATTAATACTGTTAACTATGTCTACATACTGACAACATGCAATTATATTTATATATACAACAAAATAGCGGTTTACAGTGTGAACGGGAAGGCTAATTTGCATATTAATATTAAAAAATCGAATTTAATAAATATGTGCTTAGTATTATTGATTTCTAACTGTTTGGTTTTATTTTAATGAATATTAAGCAAAAATCTCTTCAATGAATCTTAAATGAAATCCATTAACAAGATAAAATAACTGTCATTTTATTCTTTACTTCCTCTTATAACTAAAATACTTAAATTAGAAAAAAAATAACAATGAAAGACGAGAGTGATGGAAGAGTAAGTTTCAGTTGTTCTATTTTTTATTATACTCCCTCTGTTTCAAATCTTTTGTTATACCCCCTCTGTTTCAAATCTTTTTATCTGTATTCTTATTTAGTTTCATTAGCCTTTCTAATTTAATACAATATTTTATTACATTAAAACTTAAATACTTGCACCCGGAGGGTGCATATATTTGCTAGTAATAATAATAATGATGATAACTGCACAGGTAAAAGAAGAAATGGAAATCCAAATCATACTGGACATTTGTTTTTGGTTTTGTTTTTGTTTTATGGCATATCAACCTCAGTGGGTCATTTAATGCTGACAAAGTTTTGAAATAAGTTTATTCTTAATGGATAATCAATTTTTTTTTTTATAAGCATTTTACTATTTAACACAGACATTTGTTGTGTTTTGTTTTGTTTTCTTATTTTCTTTTTGTGTGTGTCTGTGAGTGCATTCATCCAATATTGCAAAATATTACAAAACAGATACAATCTTCATGTTTCATGGTTCCATATTGTAAATTATGCAAATTAAAAAATACACATTCATTATATTTTGAGATACATTTCTGTAAATGGCTTTGTGTTATCCTGAAAAGATTTCTACTTGAGATCTTTTATTAGGATCCATTTTGAGATAAAAGGATCCATTTTGAAAAAAGCGACCATTTTGAAAAAAGGGTTCATTTTGAAAAAAGTGTCCATTTTGAAAAAAGTGTCCATTTTGAAAAAGCGAGCATTTTAAAAAAAGTGACCATTTGAAAAAAAAGGGTCCATTTTGAAAAAAGCGACCATTTAAAAAAAAAAGGATCCATTTTGAAAAAAAGTATCCATTTTGAAAAAAGCGACCATTTTAAAAAAAGGGTCCATTTTAAAAAAAGTGTCCACTTTGAAAAAAGCGACCATTTAAAAAAAAGGGTCCATTTTGAAAAAAGCGACAAATTTGAAAAAGTGACTCTTTTGAAAAAGGGCCATTCTCTGAATTCCATTTTTGTTATGATATGGGAGTGGGTGGGGGTGCAATTATCATTGAGACATGAATAAAATTTTATATTTTAAGAGGAAAGTGATTTTTTTTAAAGTTTGAAAGTGTGAAAATGCATAAAAGTCTTTGTTAATATTATTTTTTTGTGAATTAATGTGAAGGTTTTATTGATTTCAAGCCGAGTTGTGGACATCTTTTTTAATAAACAATTAAGTTATTATACAATGCCTTATTGAGTATTTCTCTCTCGAGCTTCTCTCTGGGGGGAATAGGGGGAATTACACTGTGGGGCTCCTTCTCCTTCCCAAGTAATATGCAACCTTATAACCTCATTCTAGTCTAGCAGTTATATCTGATTATCATAGAGATCTGGAGTCTGTCTGTAACTGAAACTATGTCACTGCTTATGTCTCAATACCCTCAGGAATTGCATAAGTTTATTAATGAGTATTTAATTCATAATCAAATCATTAATACATAGAATATATCTTATTTATTAAAGATCAAAGATGCAATCTTCAAGTTTCATAATTCCAAATTTTATTATAGATTCTCTGTGAGGGAGGGGCTACAGTGTGGCATTCCTCCTTTCCTCTCACCGCTCAGAGTAATATGTAACCTTATAACTTTATTCTAGTCTTGCAGTTATATCTTATTATAGGTAATTCTTAACTTGTTCCTCGTAAATTCCTACAATAAAATAAACTGAACCCTCATTTTATGTCCGTGTTCTTGCAATAAATGTTTTAAATATGTTTGCAATAAATGTTTATAAATAAAGAAAATATATATGTTTGCGATAAATGTTTGTAAACAAGAAAATATATTCAGTATTGTAAAATAACGGGTGCAAGAAAAATAAAACATTTATTGCAAAAACACAGACATAAAATGTTTTAAATATGTTTGCAATAAATGTTTTTAAATAAAAAAAATATATGTTTGCAATAAATGTTTTTAAATAAAGAAAATCTATTCAGTATTGTAAAATAACGGGTGCAATAAAAATAAAACATTCATTGCGAAAATACGGACATAAAATGAGGGTTCAGTTTATTGTATGGTAGGAATTTAAGAGGAACAAGTTAAGGATTACCTTATAATGGAGATTTGGTGTCTGTAACTGAAACTATGTCACTGCTTATGTCACAATACCCTCAGGAATTGTGTAAGTTTATCAATATACTCTCACTTCCACACTATCACCCTCTTCGTCCCTCTCTCTCACTATCTCACGCACACTCATACTCACTTTCTCACTCTCTTTCTCCCATTCTCTCTCTCTCACTTCAACACTGTCACTCTCTGTTTCTCACCCTCTTAGACACATACTCACTTTCCCACTCTCTTTTTCCTATTATCTCTCTCTTTCCTACTCTATCATTCTCTTTTCCCCCCTCTGTCTCTGAGAGAGAGAGAGAGAGAGAGAGAGAGAGAGAGAGGGACTTACAGACACTCTCTCAGAAACATAGTCTCACTTCCTCACACTGTCACTCTCTTTCTCCCACTCTCTCTGTCTCAGAGAGAGACAGACAGAGAGAGAGAGAGAGAGAGAGAGGGGGGAGAGGGAAAGAGAGACTTATATAGAACAATCCTGTTTTTAATAATCCTTCATATTGATCAGTTACGATTTAAAATATTCCCTTGTAATATTTATGCAAAAAACATAGTCGCATCCAAAAAGGACATTATGGAATATTTCAAGAATTTAACATATTTATTTTTCAAAAATGGTTGGCAGTGACTCAGCATTTTCTAAGCCATGTTATAAATTACAGGAGGATATGAAGCCATCATAAAGTCACATGACCTCTGCTGGTACACTTCATTCTGCCAACTATTCCTATCTTTCTACTCCATTTCTTGTTGGGAGATTTTTTAGAAGAGTTTGAATTTAACCATTTTATTTCACACAGACTTTATTCAGACTTGTCTTACATAATGAATAGGCACAGCCTATCATTTTTGTAAGGAAGTATAGTTTAGATTTCAAATTTAATGGTAGCTCAAATGATATCCAATTTTATCTGGAACTCCTGGTACATCTCAAATGATATCCAAATTTTCTGAAACACCCAGTACGTCTCAAATGATATCCAACTTTTCTGAAATGTCCAGTATATCTCAAATGATATCCAATTTTATCTGAAACTCCTGGTACATCTCAAATGATATCCAAATTTTCTGAACCTCCCAGTATATCTCAAATAATATCCAATTTTTCTGAAACACTGTCTACATTTCAAAATGATATCTAATTTTTCTGAAACACCCTGTACATATCAAATGATATTCAACTTTTCTGAAACGCCCAGTATATCTCAAATGATATCCAATTTTATCTGAAACTCCTGGTACATCTGAAAGGATATTCAACTTTTCTGAAATACCCTGTACATATCAAATGATATCCAATTTTTCTGAAACACCCTCTACATTTCAAAATGATATCCAATTTTTCTGAAACACCCGATATATCTCAAATGATATCTAATTTTTCTGAAACACCCTGTATATCTCAAATGATATCTAATTTTTCTGAAACACCCTGTACATCTCTAATGATATCCAATTTTTCTGAAACACCTGGTACATCTCTAATGATATCAATTTTTCTAAAACACTTGGTACATATCAAATGATATCCCACATTTTGAAACGCCCTGTATTTATTTAATACCAAGACAAACTGACAGACAAACCTATTTTCTCCTCGCAGATCCACAGATCCACGGAGCAGTCAATTTGGATTGTTAAATTCAAAAATACAACCAAACTGTAGCATTACACATATTGAAAAATGAAACAAATATTTAGCATTTGAGAATAGAGAGAGAGAGAAAGCAAGAGCGAGGAGGGGGGGAATGAATGGATCAATAGTTGATCTGGCTCCTCAGACGGCCATCAATGGGAATGTGAGGGGGGGTTTGGGGGGGGGAGGCCTTCATTCTGGTGATTAGTTACCAATTGAAGGTCAAGTGAGTAATACCAAATAGATCAATCACAAAACTTGAAGAGGGGCCACCACTTTCGTACGATCAGTCAGGCAGCGGCGATGGCAGTGGAATACTCTCTGATCTCCTTCGTTTTAACTTCGGCTCGTCTTTGGAGAAAATGGCTTTTGCATGTAGCGTTCTCCGACGATGTGGATGTTTTATTCGCATGGTTGATACGGGAGGTGCCTACTGGAAGGACGGAGATGCTGATCCTTACTAAGATTATCGGAAACAGTCAGGGGATGATCCGAGATTAAATATCACTCAATAGAACGAGATTAGGTCGTTTTTGAGATGAAGGAAGGGAAGGATGGAGGAATGGGAGGAAAGGAGGGAAGATGGAACTGAAGGAAAAAAAAGGATAAAAGACTTGTGAAAAAGCGGAAAATTGTATAAGATAAAAGAAAAAACAAAGGGGAAAAAAAGAAGTAAATTGAATGAAAGAAGGAGGAAGGAATGAGAAGAAGGAAGGAAGGAATGGGAATGAGAAGAAGGAATGAGGAGAATGAAAGAAGGAATGGGGAGAATGAAAGAAGGAATGGGGAGAATGAAAGAAGGAAGGAATGAAAAGAAGGAAGGAAGGAATGAGAAGAATGAAAGAAGGAAGGAAGGAAGGAAAGAATGAGAAGAATGAAAAAAAAAGAAGCCAAGATATTTTACAAGTACTAGCAAATATAACCACCCTCTGGGTGCTAGTATTTAAGTTGTAATGCAATAAAATATTGTATTAAATTAAAAAAAACTAATTAAACTAAATAAGAACGTAGATAAAAAGATTTGAAACAGAGGGGACTATAATTGAAAAAATAGAACAACTGAAATTTACTCTTCTTTCACTCCCGTCTTTCATTGCTAAATTTTCCTAATTTAACTATTTAGTTAAAATAGGAAGTAAAGAATAAAATGACAGTTATTTCTTCTTGTAAATGGATTCCTTTTGAGATTTATTGAAGAGATTTTTGCTCATATACATTAAGATAAAACCAAACTATCAGAAATCAATAATACCAGGCACATATTTATTAAAATCAAATTTTTAATATCAATATGCAAATTAACCTTCCCGTTTGCACTGTAAACCATTATTTTGTAGTATATATAAATACAATTGCATGTTATTAATATGTAAATATGGTCAATAGTATTAATAATGTAAAATAATTATATTAATAATTGAGGTTTAAATTTAAATAAAAATAAAATCATAGAGAATGTGATGTAAATAACTAAGGGAATTGTGACTTGAGTAGTAATAAACTTTGGTTACAGACAGAAAAACATACAATCTCCATTATAATAAGATATGAATGAAACCAAGTAAGATATTTTACAAGTATATGAATGTAAATGCTTAGGAATAACTTGTATTAATTATCATGGAAATATGAAATTGAATGAGATGAAGGAAGGAATGAGAAGAAAATTGAAAAGTAGGGAGGAAGAATGGGAGGAAAGAGGAAAGGAAGGAATGAGAAGAAAGAAGGAAGGAATGAGAAGAAGAAGGAAGGGAATGAGGAAGAAGGAAGAAGGAATGAGAAGAAAGAAGGAAGGAATGAGAAGAAGGAAGGAAGGAATGAGAAGAATGAAGGAAGGAATGAGATGAATGAGAAGAAGGAGAAGAAGGAAGGAATGAGATGAATGAGAAAAGGAGAAGAAGGAAGGAAGGAATGAGAAGAAAGAAGGAAGGAATGAGAAGAAAGAAGAAGAATGAGAGAAAGAAGGAAGGAAATCTCTCTCTTTNTCGAAGTCTGAGAAGGAATACCTGAAGAATGCTGGAGGCACATGGGCCGAAACATGGTACAGATAACAATGAAGATGAGGACAATTGTCCGATAATCCAAATAATACTAATTATCAAGCCTCATTTCAAATATTCTGAGAAATAATTTTTTTTATTGATTGCAACCATCTAATTTTAGGTCATGGATAAAATCAAGGTTAACAGACTATTAGTGAGTTCGATTCTCACTGGGTGCTCTATATTTCTGGCCTTATGCTACATCTAAGATAAGCTTAGTAAATAATTATACAAAAGTTGTCACAGAAATTAATTTTAACATCCCTTTTTGAAAGTTGCACTGTGTCTTCATTTTGTCCTCCTCACAATATTGTCACTAATATCCATTGATGGTTTACAGATGTCAGGAAAAAAGGGTTAAAGACAGAACTATTTTTTTTATTCATTGTGACCATCTAAATGAAAAGAACAAGATTATAACCGACCCCTTCCTCCCCCCAAAAAAGAAACCCCCTAAACTTTAAAAGTGCATTTTTTCTGTTTGTTTTTCTGATGAGACAAAAAAACTGACAAGTTAATCTTTTCCTAAATAAAAAAAAATATAAGTCATTGTTTCGCAACATCACACTGTGAATCGTTATTGCGTTTGTTTTGTGTCTTGGTTTGAAATAAAACCAAAACAGTTTCGACAGTTCCAGGTTGGATTTTGAACTCCTGGAAGTTGACCTTGGAGTGACACGAGTCCTCTAGGGGCAAACTCTTTTCAAAGAAGAAGCAGGGAATGGTGTGAGGGGGTGGGGGAAGGCTGAGCTATTATATTATTCCAATTTCTTCTGCTGAATTGTCAAAATGGAGCCTATTTTCATAAAAGACGTTGCACGAAGAAGGAACGGCTAATGAATGCAATGATTAAACAGGCTGGGACATCTTTTCAAAATTTTCAGATGAAATTGAAAAAAAAAAAAAAGAAAAAAAAAAATTCTGTCCATTTTATTTTTTAAAATCAGAATACATGCCAAAAAATATAATAATAATAAAAAATAGATACGTGACATTGTCAGTATTGTTAGTTTCTGTGTTTGTTTGCTAATATTATTGTAAATGGAGAGAACGCACACACGTGTCCTTGCGTTGACATGTCAGGTGTTGTCCGTGGTTTTTTCGTGTATTCGTAAGTAGGTACGAATGGAATTGTGCATGAATATTCAACTTTATTTTATGTTTTTTAATTTTATGTATATTTAACTTTTAAGGCTTCTGTGAAAGAATGTGAATGATCTGTGAATTGGTCATTTTCTAAGATTCTTACATGTGTAATTATTAGAGTATTTCAATACAGATGGAGGAATTCTTCCTTCTGTTAACATTCAAGATTTTAAAACCGCAAAAGTCAGGAATGTATGTGATTAAAGTCACTCAACCTTCATCATTTGTTCATATCAATATATCAATCTTTCTCAATCTGTTCATATTTGTCTATCGATCTGATTCATATCAGTTGGTTCATAACTATCCATCCCAGTTTTGTTTATCTATCATCTATCTATCCATTCATTCATATGCTACCTATCTATCTATCTCATCTTTCATATCTATCTATCCATTCATATCTCTCTCTCTTCTCAGTCTGTTTATATCTATCTATCTAACTCTCTCAGGTCTGTTTATATCTATCTATCTAACTCTCTCAGTCTGTTTAATATCTATCTATCTATATATATATATATTACGTCTGTTTATATCTATCTATCTATATCTCTCTCTCAGTCTGTTTATATATCTCTCTCTCAGTCTGTTTAATATTCTCTCTCAGTCTGTTTATTCTCTCTCATCTGTTTATCTCTCTCTCTCTTCTCTCTCTCTCAGTCTGTTTATATAGCTCTCTCTCTCAGTCTGTTTACTATCTATCTATCTCTCTCAGTCTGTTTATCTCTATCTATCTCTCTCTCTCTCTCAGTCTGTTTATCTCTCTCTCTCTCTTCAGTCTGTTTATATCTATCTATACTCTCTCTCTCTCAGTCCTGTTTATATCTATCTATATATCTCTCTTCTCAGTCTGTTTATTATCTATCTATATCTCTCTATCTCAGTCTGTTCATATCTATCATCTCAGTCTGTTCATATCATATCTATTTATCTATCTATCTTAGTCCATTCTATCTATCTCAGTCTGTTCCATATTATCTACTTTATCTATGCTATCTCAGTCCATTCATATTATCTATCTCAGTCTGAGCATATCTATCATCTCTTATTTCAAATGTATGTAAATATATATATATATATATTATTATTACATATATATGTAATTCCAGCCTTCATCTCTTATATATCTATTTATCAAAATTCTCTTCTCTCTCTCCTTCCTTCCTTCCTTCCTAGCTTCTTTTGTTCCTTTCTTCATGCCAGTCTGTTTTTTCTTTTCTTTGTTTCTTTTTTTGGCCTCACACAAATTATACGATTTCTATTGCAACTAACAAGTATTTTTATACACATGGAGAACATTTTTTAAAAATGGGCACAAGCCAAACACAAAAATAACAAATCATATGTTCATTTATATATGAAATATTGTTAAACTGTTCATTTAATTTGGTAATGTCCTCGTCCAACTGTGATCCGTTTACATCTGAGAGGAATACGTTTCTTTATTAGCATTCCTATAAAGGGCAAATGGTCATACTTACTGCCAACCCCTGTTGAGCAGGGGGAGTGCAAAGGCCCATCTGTTCCGTTTGAATATTAACCCCTGCCTTCTATTACAAAATGTTAATCTCAGACATCACCCGTATTTCACAAACAATTAACCCTCTAATTATATATATATATATATATAATATATATATATATGTGTGTGTGTGTGTGTGTATATTTGTTTGAGGTTTTCTTAATTTGAGTATCACTGGCGCCAGCCGAAGCAACAGAACTAACTAGAGCAATCTACTTTGGAAATTGTATTAGATATCACTAATTAACTCATTCCGCTTATTGTCCGGAAAGCAATCTTGGACATTTATAAACTTTTAATTATTCAGACGCTTTCTTTGACATTTCAATCCATAACGCTTGGGTGCTGCTCTATCAAAGGAATGACTATGAGCTAAGTGCTGTTATTGTTAAAAGAAAAAAAAAACAAACTCCCCCAAAAAACAAAAAAACAAAAAAAGAAACACTATTGGTTTTTTTTAATTATCCCCTTTTTTTTAATAGCCCTTTCCTGTTTGTGTATTTGTATATTAAAGTCTAAGATAGTATAATAGTTATAATTTGAGGTGTAATGGTTAGAGTCATAGGAAATGGGTATGATGTTAAACCGCAATCTAGTGTGAGGTTCAATCCTAATGAGCTAAGTGCTGTTATTCTTCCAGAGAACCCCCCAAAAAAGAACCAACACTATTGTTTTTGCTAATTCTTCTTTTTTTTTTTTTTTTTTTTTTAAATCGCCTTTCCTGTTTGTGTATTTGTATATTAAAGTTCTAAAGATATAGAATATACAATTGGAGGCACATGGTGTTAATGGTTAGAGTCCATAGGAAAGGTTTGGTTTGTTTGTTTTATGGCATATCAACCTTGGTGGGTCATTAAATGCCAACAAAGTTTTGAAATAAATTAATTCTTAATGGATACTCAATTTTTTTTTATAAACACATTCTTCTATTTAATCCATAGATGGGTTAATAGAATGGGTTATGATGTTAAACTGGCATCCAGTAGTGAGGTTCCAATCCTGAACTCTTGAGGAGTGTTGAGTATCCCTTCAATTACCATTACTTTTAGGTCGACTCTGACCCGGAGTGGTAGTACCTGTTAGGGTTCCATATATGGGTTAAATTGAATAAAAAACAATGAGTTTGCAGAATGTGTTTTAAATAAGTTTGTTAATATTTAAATAATTTTGATATTTCAGACTGTTGTCCCTCATCTTCATTGTGGCATGTATAAACACAATGTTTCAGGCCACTGTAACCTCAGACCCTGTGTGTTAGCCCTTTCCTATTTGGTATATAAAAGTTTCTAAGATAGTATAATAAATTATATTTGAAGCAGCATGGTGTAATGGTTAGAGTCATAGGGAAATGGGTATGATGTTAAGCTGCATCTTGTAAGCGAGGTTACAATTCTGAAGCTCTGAGGAGTGTTGAGTATCCCTTCCAATTGTCCATTACTTCCAGGTGCACTCTGACCCCGGAGTGGGTAGCCTGTAAGGGTTTCCATATATGGTTTGAATAGATCATAAAATGAGTTAAAGATGTGTTAAAATCAATTTACTAACAACTTTATCACAATGTCTCTTGTTAAAAACAACAATTTTAGTTTTATTTCCCTATAAGTAAGTAATCGTCAGGGCAGCCTAAAAGTCGTATCAAGCCAATCAGTGGGGAGTCCCTACCCTTTTTTCACTTGCGCTAGACCAAGGAGATTATTTTAAACGTCTGAGGTGGAGCGCCACACCTACCCATCAGCTCCTTACTTTTACCGCACAGATCCCTGTGCTACTCATACGTGAGTTGGTGGGGACCGGTATCGAACTTGGAAACCTCGTGGTTTCTAGCCGAACGCTCTACCGAACTGAGCTAACCCGACCCTAAAAAAGGGGAACCACTCTGATTGACTGATAAATATTATTTATTTATTTATTATTGATCCATTTGGGAAAGAGAAGCGGTTTAGGGTTTAGTTTAATGGAAAAAATAATTAAATTAACAAGATAAATTTCATTCAGAAGTGGTTCCCCCTTTTTTAGGTTGGAGTTATAGGAAATAATCACAATTTTTTTATGTAGATAGTTGAAGAATAATTAAAGTTCCAATTACCGTCGAACTTGGGAAGACAAGGCTACAAACGGTTGTAACTTTTAAATACAAAATCCGAATAGTCCACAAAGTCTACTGCAGAATGACAGGATATTTATAAGACTCCATGTCCATTTCAAAATCACGCAGCCAATCAGAACTCAAGGAATGGAATCACCCAAATCAATGAAATGGATCATTCTTGATTTCTATATATACCACTGTCCTTGGACACTGCTTAAGTTGTACTTAGTTAGCTGCTGTACAAACCTCAACAGTAGACTTACTGACTTAGATAATAGTTAAACTTAAAAATTGGCAGAATGATATGTTGGTATCAAGCCAAACAGTGAGAAACTCTATCCCTTTTTCGTTAGCAACTTAGAACTAGGAGAATTGGTGTTTTTTTGTTTCCTTTTTTGCTGAGGAGAAGTGCCACACTTACAACAGATTAGATTACCCAATCTGTGCTACTCATGTGCCGAGTTGGTAAGACAGTATCAAAACAAGGAACCTTGTGGATTCCTAGGCGGATACTCTACCGACTGAGCTAAACTGGCCATTTAAAATGAAGATAGTCAAAAACATCTATTAGCATCAACTTGTCTCAAAGTCTCCAGACAAGAATTAATGAAAACAAAAACAAAAACTGACACCCTTGAGTGAAAAAGCAACAGATATTACACTTGATCTTCGGGGGCTTTTTTTTATCACAAAAGATAAGAAGTACAAAATATTTGCTTCTCCCAATCTGTTTATCGATAACAAGTCTAAATTGTTTACCATTCTCTTACCAAACATGGAAACATTGAAGAGTCAGACGCAATAAAAACCATTCCGTTACAGATTCCAAAGTTCTTTAGACCTCGGGCAATATGGAAAAAACTTACCCAAAACAATACACTGAATCTTTCGTTCTTTTCTGTGGTTGTTTTGTTGTCAATACAAAAAAAAAAAAATCAGTAACAGATGACTCCCTATTGATAAAACAATCACATTTTAAAGATGAAAATTTTGATTAACAAATCAAGCAAGTTGCCCATTGCCTCAAAGCACATTTGCCTTCTTTTTGTTGTTTTTTTTTGTTTTTTTTTTTTTACTTTGACTCATAACCTGTTCACAGAAATTCATTTGTTTTTCCCTTTGAATGGCCATGTTTGTTTTCTCAAGCTTTTCCATTATATAACTTCATTTCCTCCTTTTATATATATAATATATATATTATATATATGTGTGTGGTGTGTGGTGGTGTGTGGGTATGTTGTGTGTGTAGAAAGTTTTGTAAGAAAACACAGAATGTTAAAAGTTTTGCTGACAGAAATCTGTTCGACCATATGAAGAGGTCTTTTATCAACATATGGTCGAAACAGATTTATTTCAGCAAAACTTTTAACATCCTTGTTTTTTCTACAAATTTTCTAACACATATTTGTCGGATTCATATCCATTTTTACCTTTTATATATATATATTATATATATATATTGAATATATATATATATTGGTTTTTGGAGGTTGATTTTTGGAAGGCTATCCACAATGCAGGTGGTAAAGAAAAAATAAGGTGACAACGGTGTTTGTTTGTTAACCTGTGATTTATTCTTATATATAATATATTATTAGTACCTACTATATATATCTTATTTTCTCCTTATTTATCTCTCCTCTCTCTCTTCTCTCTCTCTATATATAATATATAATATATATATATTATATTATATATATTATATATATATAAGAATCAACTTTACTGTTTGAGCAGGATGTGACACAAGGTCAATTTTCTTAAGACAGATTTGAATGCAGACTTTTCCTTTTCCAGGATTGGTTGCCTAACCAAGGTTAAAGTGACCAGTCCTGCCCTACTATTATATCCATGGTTGGAAGGAGAATTATTGGAATTCATACCTTCCCCAATGGCATTAGGCTATGTGACTGTAAGCTTCGTCCAGGATTTGAACTCATGTCGACAAGTCTATTTCCTATGACTAACATTACACCACGGCCTTCAACAATTTCCTCCATCCTCAGTTTCACATCTCTAACCATTGGCCTACATCAGTTTGGTTTCTCTTCTTTATTTAAAATTTTCCTATCGATATAAAGTTATGTTATCTATATCTGTCTGTTTTTCTATCATAATCTATCTACCTATTCTGTTTTTTTTCTAATCTATCAATCAACTACCAACCTCAGTAATGCTATCCATCTGTTTATCTATCGTATCTTATTCTCTATGTAGGTATGTGTCTATCTATCTATTAATGGGAGAATTCGCTCTTGGTTTTTGTCTTGGTAACAAAAACTATGTCACTGCTTACATCACAATTACCGCAAAATCATTATAAACAGAATAAATAACACTCAAATTTGAACATGCAACATTATTACAGTCCTCATTGTTTTTTTAAAACAAGTTTTAATAAATACATGACTGGTATTATATATCTATTATGATAGTTGTTTTATTTTAATACATATTTAAAGTTTACATTTCAAATTTGTTTTTTTATTTTTTATCCTTTAATGAATTTGATGATTTTACTTACTTAGGGTACAAACTCGCTGGACATTGAATTTTTTACTCCCCACCTTCTGGCAATATCTTTCAAAAATATATTTTACATCGCCCGGAGGGTGTTATTTTATTTGGTACTAAATCTTAAAAAAGAAGTTTTTGCCACATTTTCCTCCATCCCTCAGTTTCCACATCTCTAACCATTGGCCTATATCTGTTTGGTTTCTCTTTCTATTTAATTTATCTATCACTATCTAAGTATGTCTATCTTATGTCTGTCTGTTTCTTCTATAAATCTATCTTATCAATCTACCTACCTCAGTATGTTTATCCATCTGTTATCTATCGTATCTTATTCTGTACTAGCAAATATATGCACCCTCCGGGGTGCAAGTATTTAGTTTTTAAAAAGTGATAAATATCATACTAAAATTAGAAAGGCTAATGAACTAAAATAAGAATGTAATAAAAAAGATTTTGAAACAGAGCGGGTATAATACGAAATTTGAACAACTGAAACTTTACTTTATTCCACCACTCCATCTTCCCATTGCTAAATTTTCCTAATTTAACTATTGAGTTAAAATAGGAATAAAATAATAAAATTACAGTTAATTTTCTTTGTTTTAATGGATTTCTTTTAGATTTATTGAAGGATTCTTTGCTTATATTCATTAAAGTAAAACCAAACAATTAGAAATCAAATATTACCAAGCACATATTATTAAAAAATCAATTTTTTAATATCAATATGCAAATTAGCCTTCCCGTTCACAGTGTAAAACCGCTATTTTATTGTATATATGAAGTACATTCGCATGTTAAATAGTATCCAGATGTGGCCAACAGTATTAATAATGTATAACAGTTTTTTTTATTGATATTGAGTTAAATAAAAATAAAAATCATGGAGAATGTGATGTAAATAAGTAAAGGGAATTGAGAACTTGAGTGGTAATATGTTCGGTTATAGACAGAAAAACACAATCATCAATCTCCTATTATAATAAGATGTAAGTGTCTCATCTATTTTGAAGAAGAAGTAATTTGCACATTTTTTTCTCCATCCTCAGTTTCACATCTCTAACATTGGCTACATCATTTGTTTCCACTTTCTAATTTAAACATTTTACTATCTATCCTATGGTCTATCTTTATTTTTGGTCTGGTTTTTTTTCTATCTAATAAATCTAATCCCTATCAATCCCTACCTCAGTTATGTTATATCCCAATCTGTTTTTAAAAATCCTATCGTAATCTTTAATTCTGTTGTAAGTAAGTAAAAGTCGACGGGTGCGCCTAAGTCCGTATCAGCCAAATCAGCAAGGGAAGTCTACCTCCCTTTCCATAGCGCTAGACCAAGGAGATTTTGTTTTTAGCATCTGAGGTGGAGCCGCCACCACCTACCAATCAGCCTTACTTTAACCGCACAAGATTCCCCTGTGCTACTCAAATACGCCTGAGTTTGGGGGACCGGTAAATCGAAACCTAGGAGAACGATTGGTTGAGAGGTATCTAGCCGAAACCATTACCGACCTGAAGCTAAACCACGGCCACCTACTAATTGGGAAGAAGAAGTTTTTGCACATTTATTCCTCCCATCCTCCAGTTTTCACATCCTCTTTAACCTTGGCCTACATCAAATCTTGTTTTCACTCTAATTTAATAAATTTTTCTATTCTAATCCTAAATCTATACCTAATGTCCCTTTGTCCCCTGTTTTTTTTCTTATCATATTTAAATCTTAATCAAATTCTTTTACCCTTACCTCAGTATGGTTATCTATTCTGTGAATCTTATTTCTGTTGTATGTATGTGGGTTCCTCTATCTATCCTTGAAAATGTTTTTTTCACATTTTCCTCCATCTCCAAAGTTTCCAAGCATCTCTAAACCATTAGGGTCACCCACTAACATTCAAATAAATGAAATTAATTGTATTTTATTCTCTGGAAAGCAAATTAAAATTTCAACATTATTACCCTCATAATCCCCAAACAACGAGCCATATAAAATGACATTAGCCATTTGAGAGTCATCATATGTCTAGTTAAAATTATTTATTCTATGACTCAGACGGACATCATTAACATTGTCACGTAGGAAGATGGACGAGAGTCCCGTGTGTGCGCAAGAATCTGAGACAATATGCGCACCACTGATAAGTGGAGAGTACCACACCAGGTCAACTTCATAACTAGTAACCCTCGAGATCATAGTTTTCTAGTAGGCATTCGAAATAAGCATGCGCGGCGCTGATGAGGTTTCGTAACCCGAGATTTACATGGCTACTAATAGACATCACTGAGATATCTTCTCATCTCGACTATATAATACTTTTGCTCGTTTATAAAAGATTCTTTTTTTTATATGTCATTAACCTCATTTGTTTTTTATTATGTTTCGCGAACTTATGAGCAACATTATTCTAATATTTATTTTCTTAGATATTTTTATTGTGATTATTCTATTTTCACTGAGTAATAAGAGATTAATATTTCTTTTGTCGCCACTCTGAAATAACAGTATTCTATACTCGGTATTTTGAAAAATATTGATTTATTATAAATTATTTCCTTCTCACATTTCGTTACTTTTGTCTTCAATGTTACTATCACATTTGTGGATACTTTAGTTGCTATCTATAGATTCGGTACCTATTATGGATTCATATTACTTATATATTCTTTATTATGTTTCTTAAGCTATACTTTCTCGTTCTGCTTAATTCTTTCGTTACTCTCTATATCAGTAATAATAATTTCTTTGGCACTATGTACGCTATTGGAGTTGTGAGATTTATATTTAATTATTCCCTCTATATATATAATTTTCTAGTGCTATTCAATCTATGCTATTGTTCTAAGAGCTCTACGCATCAAACATTAATTCTTCCTTTGAGTATCATTGAGCGCCATGATCGCCATATAGCCATCACCTCGGTTTTTTTCTCCCATCTTTTGCTTTCTTCCTTGTATATTTTTCCTAAATCTTTTTTTCATTTTTTTCTCTCTTTTTTTTTCCCTCCTAACTTAATCTTTTTGTTCTGTGGTTTGTAAATATATATATATATATATATATATATATATATATATATATATTATGGTTGTGTCTTTTTTTGCTCCTAAAACTTTTTCTTTTTCTTTGTCAACACAAGTCCTCTAACAGTTTTTTTTTTCCTTATCTTGGCTTTTTTCTTGTATATTTGCCTAAATCTTTTTTATCCATTTTTTTTAATTACTTTTTTCTCTTCTAAACTTCGGTCTTGACCCCGTCTTGGCATATAATATATATATTTATATTTTTTTTGGCTTCCCCAAACCTTTTTTTTCCTTTTTGTCAACAATGTCCCCCATCCTAACAGTTTTTCCCTCCCATCTTTTGGTCCCTCTCCCTGGCTTTATATTTTTCTATCTTAATTCTTTTTTTTCTTTATTACCCCAACTTCATCCTTTTGCTCATCCCCTTGGTGGGTATTTCTAAAATCTTTTTTTTTCATTTTCCTTGGTCAACATTGCCCCCCCAATCAAACCCATTTTTTTCTTCATCTATTTTCCTCTCTCTTGGGTTTATATTTAAAAAGATTTTCTTGGTTTTTTTCCTTGTTTTTCCCCAATTCCGATCTTTTGGCTCTTCCCTTATTGTTATTCCTAAATCATTTTTTCTTTATTTTTTTGTCTTCACCATCTTTTATTTTATTTTTTTACATTCCATCTGTTTTTTCTGCCATGCATTTGCTCCTATCCTTTTTTGGTTTTATTCTACCTTTTCTTTTCTCCTTCCCGCTCTTTTCATCTTTGCTCCCCCCTTGTAATTTTTTATATCTTTTTCTTTTTTGCCCCAACTTTTTCCATCTTTTTTTGTCAAACCATCAATCCCTCACACCATTTTTTCCCTTCCCATCTTTGCTCTTTTTTCCTTTTCTTTTTTCTCTCAACTTCAATTCTTGCTCCTCTTATATATTTTCCTAAATCCGTTTTTCGTCTTATTTTTCTCCAACTTTTTCTTTTCTTTTTTAAACGTTGTCCATCTAACTTGTATTTTCATGTTTGCCCCTCTTGGTTTAATTTCTACCTTTTTTCTTTTTTCTTTATTCCTCCTCAATACTTTCCATCCTTGCCCCCTTCCCTTATATATTCTAGATCTTTTTTTTCTTCCCTTATTTTTTTCTTTTTCCCTCCACTTTTTTCTTTTTCTTTTTTCTTTTTTTTTTTGTCAACATGTTTCATGAAACCATTTTTTCCCTTTCTTCATCTTTGGCTTCTCTTGTCCTATTTCCTAAATCTTTTCTCCTTTTCTTTTTCTCCCCAACTTTTTCTTTTTTTGTAAACATGCGGTGTCCCATCAACCATTTTTTTCCTTCTTCATCCTTTTTGCTCTCCTTTGTCCTATTTTCTTAAATCTTTTTTCCCTTTCCTATTATTCCCCAACTTGTTTCTTGATTTGTTTTGTGGTTTTGGTTCGACGTCCCAATCTTTTTTCCGAAAGAACGTGAGCCAAGGGGGCAAAATCAAAGATGGGCTTATTAAGGAAGAAACAATTCAGGAAACTTCCTGCCAAAGGAAATGTTTTGGCAACAGCGCAACAAATCCAAAGCTAGCCACCCACAAAGCACAGATCAAATTTTGCGTCTTGTTTTGTATTTAATCCATTTTATACCATACTGCCTTGTTCCTTTCTCTTCCTGAATCCTCAGCTCCATTTTTCCCACGACCCCCTTTCCGGCACCAGCCCCCCAGCTCAAAGAACCTTTTTAGAAACATTCTTCAACTTCCCCCTCTTTCTTTAAAAATTTCATCTCCTCCTTCCCGTGATTGTTGATTCCATTTTTGGTTTTTTTTTTGTTGTTCATTTAATCTTTCATTCCTTCTCTTCCGCCCTTGTATTTTCTACTATTAATTTAAAAAGTCCACTATGAAATGAGAAATTGACTTGGTAAAATGGATCAAAGAAGGTGTAGTATCTTGCCCCGCCTTCTTGGATCTAGAAAATCAAAGAATCAATCCCCCCCAATTAACCTTAAGGCTCAAAAAGAAATGTACCTGCAACTTGCAAATAGAATCAAAATGTGAAACCTCTCATTCCCTTCTCTTTTAGGATCAAGAGTGTAAAGTAAAAATCCCTTGCATCTCCTTGGCCAAAAATTAAGAAGATCAATCCCATTTCTTTCCCTGTTTTGGTTTAATCCTAATATCCCATATTCCCAAGTTAATTTCTCCTTTTCCCTATCCTCAGCCATTTTCCCCTGCAATCCCCCACCCTCTCATTTTCAACCTGACAATCCTTGTGCGAATTATAAATTCTAGTTCTTCACCTCCTACCCCAACACAGGATCCAAGCTAGTGTTTAACTAAATCAATTATTAAATATTGATGAAACTGTTAGAAAAGGAAATACGTAACTTTTGCACAGCAAGTTTTTTATAATCTATCATAACAGGCAGCAGAAGTTTTGATTTCTTTGCTCCCATTTCAAACCTGAAGCGGCTTTCCTTTCCAAGTCCTTCCCACCCTCCTACCCCAACACAGGTACTTCAAAGCTAGGATATTAATTCAAATTTTTTTTAATGAGGAAACTGTTAGAAAGCTTTATGTACTTTTTGCACAGCAAGTTATATTATACATACAGAGCCAGCAGAGTTTTTTCCCTTTGCTCCATTTCACCTGAAGCGGCCTTTCCGCAAGTCTTCCCCACCTCCTAACCCCAACCACAGTTCTATCAAGCTAGTTTGTAAATAAATCAATTTTTTATATTGTGAACTGTTAGAAAAGATGTGGTTAACTTTTTGCCAGCAGTTAATCCTATACATTAACAGAAGCCAGAGAAGTTTGATTCTTGGCCTCCAATTTTTCAAACCCTGAGCCGGCTTACGACATAAAATATTGACTAAGCATCTCCCAGTTTTCGAAATGCCCCATAACAGTTTGAAAGCTGTGCCAGAAAAACATCCCAGTAACCCACACACAAAAGAACGAGATTGATTGAATTTGAAACATATCATTGGAACAACAGGGCAAGAAATGTAAGTACAAAAAAAAAACCAAAATTAAGAACAACGGGAAAATTGTTTTTCCGTTTTTCAAAAATATATTGAACAGAAATAATGCTCGAAAAAGTAGGAAATTTTAAATTTTCATTTTGGAAGAAAATAAAGTTCTTCAATCCAGGCAATTAATATTCCCTGATAATTTGAAGAGGTTTTCCGTTTCCTTTGCCCTTTTTGGGCCTGTTGTCCTCAATCTTTATTGTGGGTATGAAACACAATGGTTTCCGGCCAACTGAAACCCCGTGGAACTTATTTAAGATGATTCCTTGCCAAAAAGAGGAAAAGTTTTATTCCTATTTGAGATAATAAGTTCAATTCCTATCGTTTACAAAATATATTCTGGATATTTTCAGACTGTTTTGTCCCCTCAATCTTTATTGTGTATAAATAACAATGTTTCCGGCCAACGTAAACCTCGGGAAATCTGTTTTTAGCCAATGAAGGTTCCTAAAAAAGAAGGTTTTTATTTTTTTTTGGAAATAAAGGTTATTTATCATGCCAATATTATTTCTGGAAGTATTTGAGGGTTTTTCCCGTTTTCCTTTTGGACTGTTGTTCCCTCATCTTTATTGTGGGTATAACAACAGAAGTTTTCCGGCCACTGGTAATCCTCGGGAACTGTTTTTTAGGATGAGGCTCCAAAAAAAAAGAAGGAAATTTTTAAATTTTAAATTTTTGGTGAAATAAATTCCAATTCCTATCCGGAAAAATATATTCCTGAATATTTTTGGGAAGAGGTTAGTTTGTTTTTTTTCCCTTTGCTTTAATGGCTATCAAATTTGTGGGTTAAATTATGCCAAGCTGTCCTTTTTAGAAAATGCAAAAATCATCTTCGAAAAAAACCAAAAAACAACAAAAAAAAAAAACTGGAATAATATTTTGTATATTATTTTATGAGATGAGACTTTGATATGAAATAATTTATTGAAAATATTTTCGACCTGTTTGTCCCCCTCATATTTATTGTGGTTAATAACACAACCCGTTTCAGGCCCACTGTTGAAACCTCAAGCCCTGTTTTAAGTATTTTATTTTTATTACCTTAAAAGGGGAAACCAACTGGATTTATATCTATTTAATTTATTTAATCCATAGGGAAAAAAGAAGAACGGGGTTAGGGGTTTAGGTTAGTTTAATGGGAAAATATCATTTTACAATAGAATTAACCCATGAATTCAAACAATGGGTGTTTTCTTGACTGGAATTTTACAACACAAACAATTAAATAATGAACAATTTAATAAAATCGTTTGAGAATATACTTAAATAAGTAAAGGAAATCATGACATCAAGTGAATGACTTAGTTTTTGGTTACATACCACACAGTTTACATAACCTCCATTATAATAAGATGAAAAAATAAACAATTTTTTTTTAGGTGGGTTGGGAGAGTTTTCTATCAAGGCATATGAAGAACCCTAAATGAAAATTTCTCAACAGATAAGAAACGAAATCCTTTTGTGTTCGGTTATACTCAAAATAGTTTTTGACAGTGTGGTGAGAAGAGAGTTCCTTCCTTCCCTGTTTCTTTATTAACTTACCGAGCAAATAAACCTGTGTATACCACAAGTATAAATAAATTTTTAATTATTCAACCAACAATTTTAGAAAACAATAATAACTAAAGCCACATATTTATTAAAATTTGTATAAATTTTTTAAAATCAATATGAAATTTAGCTTTTCCCTTTGTTTCACGACTGTTAAACCGCTATTTGTTGTATATATAAACATGGTCAACAGATTCATAATGTATAAAATTTTTTCTCCGATACTTTCTTCAAAACCTCTCGAATCTTTTTGTTATAATCGGGATCCATCATGGAACTTTGAACCTAACCCTTTATTCAGTCCATTGGGGTATTCTGTTCTCATTCCGCTAAGTTTTCCAAGGACTGCTATGAAACCTGGAACTTTTTGATTCCTAGTAAAATGCTATACCACACAGACCAGATTGCCCAAGCTATGCTATTCATATGCTGAGTTGGCAAGGACTGGTATGAAACCTGGAACCTTGTGATTCCTAGGTAAATGCTCTAACACACAGACCAAAGTGCCCAGGCTGTGCTACTCATGTGCTGAGTTAGCAAAGACTGGTATGAAACCTGGAACCTTGTGATTCCTAGGCAAATGCTCTACTAAATGAGTTGAAGTAGCCCTGATATTATAAGCCTTTACCAGATTACCCAAACCGTGCTACTAATGTGCTGAGTTGGCAAGGACTTTTCTCAAACCTTGGAACCTTGTGATTCCAAGGCAAATGCTCTACCAATTGAGCTAAACCATCCTGGATATTATAAGCTTTTACCACACAGGCCAGCTATGCTACTCATGTGCTGAGTTGGCGAGATCTGTTTATCAACCTGGAACCTTGTGATTCCTAGGCAAATGCTATACCACACAGACCAGATTGCCCAGGCTATGCTACTCATGTGCTGAGTTGGCAAGGACTGGAATGAAACCTGGAACCTTGTGATTCCTAGGCAAATGCTCTACCACAGACCAGATAGCCCAGGCTATGCTACTCATGTGCTGAGTTAGCAAAGACTGGTATGAAACCTGGAACCTTGTGATTCCTAGGCAAATGCTCTACCACACAGACCAGATTGCCCAGGCTGTGCTACTCATGTGCTGAGTTAGCAAAGACTGGTATGAAACCTGGAACCTTGTGATTCCTAGGTAAATGCTCTACCACAGACCAGATAGCCCAGGCTGTGCTACTCATGTGCTGAGTTAGCAAAGACTGGTATGAAACCTGGAACCTTGTGATTCCTAGGTAAATGCTCTACCACAGACCAGATAGCCCAGGCTGTGCTACTCATGTGCTGAGTTAGCAAAGACTGGTATGAAACCTGGAACCTTGTGATTCCTAGGTAAATGCTCTACCACACAGACCAGATAGCCCAGGCTATGCTACTCATGTGCTGAGTTAGCAAAGACTGGTATGAAACCTGGAACCTTGTGATTCCTAGGCAAATGCTCTACCACACAGACCAGATAGCCCAGGCTATGCTACTCATGTGCTGAGTTGGCAAGGACTGGTATCAAACCTGGAACCTTGCAATTCTTTAGTGAATTTTCTACCAACTGAGCCAAAACAGAAGTCTTTTTTAAAGACTAACATCCAAATTTTTTTACTCTTTAGATTAATTTATTTATTTGTTTAAAAAGTTTATTAAAAAAATTTTAAAAGCAAAGCTAATGTTAAAAAATTTTGCACAGACGTTTCCTTTCTGTCCAAAACCAGGATGGTCCAGTAACGAAGGTCCACCCATTTACAAGCGTCGAGTACCAGCGAACGTGTACACACCACTTATAAGCAATGCCACACATGCATGCATATAAATGGAGATGGACCTTGCCTCGGGCAGTTTTTTAGTCCCACGACAACTCGCCAAATTTTCTCATCTCATCCTCCCCCCACACTGACCCCACTTTCCCATCTCCGGGTTGTCTTAGGCACGACTCTTCATTTGCCTCACCCTTCTCTTCAATTTGAGATTGATATGCATGTGTTTCTGGTTCCCCAGCGGTGGTTGTACGTCTTCAGTTCCCAGGATAGTATTCTGCCTTTAGGGGAATTTTCTTGTCTTCTAGTCGACTTCTTTTTTCTTTTTCTTTTTTTTGGGGAGGGTAGTGGTGGTTAATGGGGGTGGGGGATTTTGTTTGTTATTGTCTTCATCATTAACAATAGTTCCCACTTACTCCAAACCTTTCTCTCTCTCTTTTACTCAAATCCTATTTATATATATATATATATATATATAATATATCTTTCTCTTACCTAAATCCTATTTTGCTCTCTCTCTTTCTCTCTCAAATCCCATTTGCTCCCTCTCTTTCTCACTATCTCTCTCTTATTTACTCACTTCTTTCTCTCTATCAGATTACTCAAATCCCATCCTCTCTCTCTCTCTCTCTCTCTCTCAAATTATTTAAATCCCATTTGCTCTCTCTCTCTCTTACTCTCTCTCTCTCAAATAACTTAAATCCCATTGGTTTCTCTCTCTCGCTCTCTCTCTCGCTCTCTCTCTCTGTTTCAAATTGCTCAAAACCCTTCTCTCTCTCTCTCCCCTCTCTCATTTCTGACCTTTTGTTTCTCTCACACCCAAATTACTCTAGCCCATGATCCCCCCCTCTCTCTCTCTCTCTCTCTCTCTCTCTCTCTCTCTCTCTCCTTACTCTCTTGAAAAAATGAAGAAAATGAAAGGAAAAATAAGGGAATTAGGGAAAGAAAGAAAGGAAGTAAAGAAAATGAAGTAAAGAAAGAAGAAAAAAAAGAAAGTGAAAGAAAATGGACAGAAGAAAAATAAATAGAAAAAGTGGAGAATGAATGAATGAAAAGAAAAGAATAAAGAAAATGAAATAAAGAAAATGAGGACAAAAAGAACGAAAAATGGAAAGAAAGAAAGAAAATGAAAAAAAAAGAAAATGAAAAAAAAAACGGAAAGAGAGTAGAAAGAAAGAATGGTAAAAGACAAAAGATAATGGACAGTTGTCTGTCTGTTTGTCTCCACAAAATCTTTCAATATGCAATCTATCAGACTTTCTTCTTTCACCATTCCACTGTGCCACAACCGCCTCTAAAACCGGTGCCATTCTATGGAATTTCAGCATATTTTCCTACAAGACACTCGCTATTCATAAAACCCCAACCCTTTTCCTCAACCCTTTTTATCGAATATGTGCTAGAGGGCAGTGACTATTTGGCCCTTACTTAGCTAGACAGACAGTCAGAGAGGCCCCCTCCAATCAATCAGCTGGTCCCATCAAGCCCTAGCACCTATATGATTGTCCCAACCTTATTGCCCTTATGGCAAGCCCCAACCCTTTTTAGCATATATGTGCTAGAAGGTGATAGCTGAGGGTCTTAGTGTCCTGGGTATGTCTATCTGATCGTGAAATTCCAATTCTGGAATTCTGAGGAATGTGAAGTACCCATTCATCATCATTACTCCCAGGTCCACTCTGATCTGGAGTAATAGTACTTGTTAGCATTCCATCTATCGGTTTAAATAGAAAAAATGAGTTTAAAAATGTGTTTAAGAATTGAGGGTTGACTTCTGATTTAGGTTGGAAAATTAAAACAGAAAATTTTTTGGTGGTACCCAATGACAGTTTAACTATAGTCTATGAATTAACATTTTGCAAATTGGGTTACGGTTTTAGGGGATTAAGGTTGTTTTTAATTACGTATTGCTTTAAAAAAATAAACAACAAAAAAAAAACAAATTGATATACATTTAATTAACCATTGAAATTAATTATTGAATCTATTATTGAGACAGTTGTTTGTGTTAGTATTGAAATTTATAATTTCAATTAAAATTAGTTTAAAAAAATATTTTTCAACATTAAATTTAAGGCAAATTTTTATGCTAAATCCAAAAATCATACTCATTTTTTCTAATCAGATGAGAAAATTTAAGATACAAGTTTTACTTGAAATTACTAGTGAGTTCAATTCTCTCTGGTTACCAAATATTCCTGGCCTTATGCCAAACTAAGCAAACTAACATCATTTTTCAGTCTTTGCTTTATCAGTTAATTTCTTTTCTTCTTTTAAAAATAAAACATGGCCGACAAAAAAAAGAAAATTAAACTTGTATTTTATCGGTTGGAAAGGGTCAGTAAAAATTAGTTCTAAACGTTTTAGGTTTATTGGTTTTACTAAAAGTTAGATGGTATCTTCTTGTTTTTGCACAGACTGTCTTTAAAGACTTTTTTTTATTGGTATTTGCAAAAAAACTGAAAAATCAAAAGTTCCTCTTCACCTGTGTAAAAAGAAAAAAACATGGCGACAAAAATATAAATTAAAGTTTATGTTGGTCAGAAATCAAAATTCACTTATTGATAATTCTTATACATTCACTAAACTTTTTACTCCAAAAGATTTTTTTTGATTTTTTAATTTTATTTTTTATTTTACTTTTTCTTTCATTTTTTAAATTTTTTTCTTTACCATTATTTTTCCTCTGACATTTAAAAAAACTCCAAAAGATAGTTTTCTTTTTTCTTTTCTTTTTTTTCTTTTTTTCTTTTTTCTTTTCTTTCTCTTTTTTCTTTTCTTTCATCTTTTTTCTTTTTTTCTTTTTTTTTTTCTTTTTTTCTTTTTTTTTCATTACCATTATTTTTCCTCTGACATTTAAAAAAAACTCCAAAAGATAGTTTCTTTTTTTTTTTTCTTTTTTTTTTCCTTCTTCCTTCTTTTTTCTTTTCTTCATCTTTTCTTTTCTTTTTTTTCTTTTATTCTTTTTTTCTTTCATTTTTCTTTCATTTTTTTTCATTACCATTATTTTTCCTTTGACATTTAAAAAAAAAACAATTCCAAAATATTTTTTTTATTCTTTATTTTCTTTCTTTTTATTTTTTTTATTTTTCTTTCTTTTCATCATTATCTTTCTACTGACATTTAAATAAAAAATCCCCCCTCAAAAAAAATCAAATTTAGAAAGAAAAACTTTTCCTCATTCCACCTGAATTTTTCCTCACAATTAAAATAGTTTTTCAAATTTCTTTTCATTTATAAAACAGAATTATTTAGTAAAATTGTTACTTAAAATCAAAGTTACATGGCATAATGGTTATCATCAAAGTAAACAGACTTGGTGGCATGAGGCTGTTTGCATTTCACATTACAACCCATTTTTTTATTTACCAGTATAGTTCGATTCTTTGCGATAAAAATATATAAAAACTCACTCAATCGAAAAATTACTTAATCATCTATGAATAATGAAATGATAGTTTTTTTTATGTACATACTTACCCCCCTCATATATATATATTTTATAAAAAAAGAAGAAGGTCCGCAAAATGTATCGTTCTCAGAAAAAATGTTTTATTCTTTTTATTTCACATACGCAACACGTGTTTCAGATACTCTGGTATCTTCTTCAGGCTTTGATCAATACATATATATATATATATATATATATAGGTTGTGCGTGTTTCTGTAATTTTTCTGTTATATATATATATATATATATATATATCTGAGATATCATGTAAACATATTTCTCTTTTTTCATTTTTATAGAAATTCGAGGTAATCTCTCAAAAGAGGGAATGAAAACACAACATTTAGTGTTATTGATAGAAACAGGTATTCCTCAAATTAACACAACTCCTACACTGTTACTATTTAAATCCCAGCTATGGTTAGCGGAATATATAAAGGGTTAGGTTCAAAGTTCCGTGATGGCTCCCGAGTTCGAAAAGAAAGTTCCCGAGTCCAACAAGAAATACCTGAAGAAGGCCGGGGGGCATATCGGCCGAAACATTGTACAAATAACAATGAAGATGAGGACAATAGTCCGAATAACGCAGATAATAGCATAAATCAAATCATCATTATTTTTACGCAAAAATCAAGATCTGGTGATAGTGAATGTGTATACATATTTACTTTATCGTTAATTGGTTTTATGTCGTAGTTTCCTCCGGACATATAAAAAAAACAAAACATTAGCATAATCTTTACAGATCATTGTCGTCCCTCACAATCCTATAACTCCACCACCAGAACCCTTCCTTGCATGAGCCCTTAAATGACCAGATGCAAAATTCTACTTATGCCGTTAATAAGAAATGATTTACAAATATTGGGTTAGATTTTGGTTTTTAAATAATAATTTGTAAAAATACTAACCTGAAACCTTACTATTCCTAGACAAATGAACCAAAACAGCCCCTAAATTATGTTTACAAGAACAAAAGGAAAGGAAAAAGATGAAGAAAAATATGACATCTAGAAGATGAGTATACAACCTCAGGTATACTCACCACAATCAACAATATACGAAGATATACAAAGCCAAATTTTTCTTGCTGGGAAACCTTGGCTCAGGACCGCCCTCGGTGGTAGCAAGCTCTCCGTAGAAGACTGTTCATGTCTGAAGTCAAACTGACGTAGCACCATGAAGCTAAGAGGTCCAAAAGAAAGCAGTGGCAACAAAGCACAGGCATATCAACATCTTCAGGGGCAGCCTTTACATGCGACATCTGTGGTCGAGGCAGTTTTTCAAACATTGGACTTTACAGTCACAGGAGGCACTGCAACTTCAGGGGCACAAAAATTATATCATAGTCTTCTGAGACTGAAATTCCAATATATAATATATATATTTAACAACCCCTCCGCACAGGCAGGATGTAACACAAGGTCAATTTATTAAGCGGAGTTCAACAGGTTTGAATTCAGAGTTTTCCTTCTCTTAGACCGGTTGCCTAACCAAGGTTAAAGAGCCCAGTCTGCCCTACTATTTATCCATAGCTGGAGGGAGAGCAGGATTCATACCTTTCCCAAGGGTATTAGCGCTAAGTGAAATGCAATTACCACATCCAGGATTTGAACTCTGGGTGACGAGTCCATTTCCCATGACTTTAATCATTACACCACGCGCTTCCATAAATGCCAATATATAATATAAGCTATGACAATACAACAGGCAGATGCTCTACCAATTGAGCTAAACCAGCGCCTAAATTATGTCTACAAGAAAAAAGAAAAGGAAAAAGATGGAGAAAAAAATTGATGAAGAAAGAATAAAAGAGAATTGATGGGGATATTAAGACAGTTTGGAATTTTAATAAGTTGTAATATCAGGTCCTTTTTGGAAAATGATGAAAGTTATTTTTAGTATCCGAAGATTCATGCCATTTTAGACTAACCATTCTTTTCTAACCGTCTTTTGAATTTAATATTTGTTTCAGGAACCAAAAAGACACCCTCCCCCAACCCAAACCAAAAAATGGTTGTTACATAAATGAATGATGAAATTAAACTCTTAATGTTAATATTAAAAATCAAACTAATTTGATTCGTCAATCTTTTATATTACATCTTTCATCTTTATTTATTTTTTCATTTTGTTCAATTTTTAAATTTCATTCTTCAATTCAAATTCAAATTAAACCATTTTTAAAAATTAAAGAGAGAAAAAAAATCCAAACAATAAAATTTTTAGTAAATAATTTTTGCAGCATTTTTCTTTTTCTTTTTTTTTTCTTTTTAATTTAAAATGTCTTAGAAAAATCCTGAGGTAATTTTTCTTTCATTCTTGTATAATTTATAAAATTAAATGCGCCCGAATTTGATTTCTCTCTCTTCTCTTAATTCTTCCAGATAATATTGAAATGTTCTTGTACGATTTAATATCATCGTGGTCCTTAAACAATAAACCCATTTTCAGTTTACTCCACAGTAGAAATAAAAATAGCTCTGTTGAAATAAATGATTCCCCCTCCCCCCCCAAAAAAAGGTGGGAACTGAAATGACTGACTTCATAGCTAAAGGTTAGCCCCTACTGGGGGAGTAGTAGAATCTGTTAAGCTCCTATATATGGGTTAAATAGAAAAACAAGAGTTTAAAAAATGTGTTAAAAAAAATTGAGTACCCATCAATAATGAATAAAATAAAATTTCTTTGGCATAAAATAACCCCAATGGGTTGAGATGCCATAAAACCCAACAAACCACTGAACCAATCCACTGGTTTTAGATAATTGTTGTTATGATCTAAAAAGTTTTCTGCCACAGTTCTCTTCAGATTACCAAAGTTAAGCAGCGAGTAACCTGTTCAATACTTAATTTGACCACTTAAGCAACAGTAGGTACTGTAAGCAACCTGATTTCTTTGTTTATCAAAATGACTTTATTTGGCATTGAATTGAGAATAGTTGGTGGCATACCTTTCCCAAGGGTAGCATCTATGTGAACTGCAAACAGCCTTATCCAGGATTTGAACTCTGGTCAATAAGTCCATTTCCTAAAATGTTGTGAGTATAGGAGTCCAGAATGTGTAGAAAATAAGGCAGACTGGACTTTTTAATCTTCGTATCACAACCAACCTAGTAAAAGGAAACTCTGTTAAACTCTGCTTAAAAATTGACCTTGTGCCACAACCTGCTCATTTGGAGTGGTTGAGTAAGTACATCCCCTCTAGTAGGAATGCAGTCAGTATAATCTAAGCCTCACTGCATTGTACTAAAAAAAAGACAGAGAGAAGAGATAGGACAATGAAAGAAACAAAACAAAAAGTCAATTAATTGATAACAAATAAATAAATGAATAAAAAAAAAGAGAAAGAAAGAGAAAAAAGTGAAAGACAAGAAAGACGAGATGAATAGAAAAAAAGAGAAAATAGTAAAAGACAAGAATGACAAGATGAATAGAAAGAAATAGATAAAGAAAGGATATGAATATAGATGAATATAGAGATGGATAGAAAGAAAGAAATGGATATAAATAATATAGAGATGGATAGAAAGAAAGAATGGAATAAATAAATATAGATGGTTATAAGAAAGAAATTGTAAAGCAAAAATGATATATAAATAAAAGAAAGCAAAAAGAGTCGGTGGGGGAAAGAAAATAAAAAGAAAGAAACAAGTTTCTGTTGATTTTTTCTCTGAATTCAAACCTGTTAAACTATTCTTAAAAATTGACCTTGTGCCACAACCTGCTCATTTGGAGTGGTTGAGTAAATACATCCCCTCTAGTAGGAATGCAGTCAGTATAATCTAGGCCTCACTGCATTGCACTAAAAAAAAAGACAGAGAGAAGAGATAGGACAATGAAAGAAACAAAACAAAAAGTCAATTAATTGATAACAAATAAATGAATAAAAAAAAAAAAAAAGCGAGAGAAAGAAAAGACAATTTGCTGTTGAGTTTTTTCTCTCCCCCCCCAAAAAAAAGTTCACTCGTTGATCTGTTCATTTGATCTAGAGACATTAGTGTCAACCTGTTGATACGATCAACTAGTGCCCAGTATCATCGACCATTATCATCTATCTCCCCAGTGGCTGTAAAATACACCGTCGCATTTCGCTGATCAACCCAGCAGTCGAAAATTGGGTATCGCGAAAAATACAGCTTCTCGCGCGACGGATTGGTCAGCCATTATGGATCGGGTTTCTAATGATCCGATTTAAAAACATAGAAACTCGGATGTGCTTTAGTCTACTTTGCCGGGCGTTTGGATGATGGCCTTTTGAAAGGCATTTTTTTGGTTGGTTGGTTGGATTTTCCGACATGCCAACCCTTGTTGGGTTATTTTATTGGTCAACCATTATGGATCAGTTTTTTAATGATCTGATTTAAAAGCATAGACACTCAGATGTGCTTTAGTTTATTCTGCTGGACATTCAGATGGTGACACTTTTTTTTTTTGGTTGGTTTTTTGGTTGGCATGTCAACCATTTAATGCAAATTTTTGTTCCATTTATTCTTGATGGGTATTGACAATTCTTTTTCAAACTCAATTTTTTAATCTATTTAACCCATAGATTGGACCCTCACAGGTACTACCACTTTGGGTCAGGGTGGACCTAGGAGTAACGGTGGTAAAAGGTATTTGTATGGTAAAAAATTTCTAATGAATTTATAGTAAAAATCATAATGCATTTTTATAGTAAAATCAATGCATTTTTATAGTAAAAATCATTTTTCAATGCATTTTTATAGTAAAAATCATTCATTTTCAATGCATTTTTATAGTAAAATCATTTTCAATGCATTTTTATAGTAAATCATTTTTCAATGCATTTTATAGTAAAAATCATTTTTCATGCATTTTTTATAGTAAAAATCATTTTTATTCAATGCATTTTTATAGTAAAATCATTTTCAATGCATTTTTATAGTAAAAATCATTTCAATGCATTTTTATAGTAAAAATCATTTTCAATGCATTTTTATAGTAAAAATCATTTTCAAATGCATTTCATAATGCATTTTTATAGTAAAAATCATTTTCAATCATTTTTATAGTAAAAATCATTTTTCAATGCATTTTTATAGTAAAAATCATTTTTCATTTGGCATTTTCATAATGCATTTTTAGTAAAAATCATTTTTAATGCATTTTATAGTAAAATCATTTTTTTTATTATTAATTTTTTTATAGTAAGAATCATTTGCCACAAATTCTACCATACAGATCAGATTACCCAAGCTGTGCTACTCATGTACTGAGTTGGGGAGGACTGGCAACACACCCATAATTCCAAGCCTGATACTCTACCAACTGAGTTAAACTGGCTACTAAGTACTCTAAGTAGGAAGTAATATTCAACCTTGCCTTTCTTTCTGTCCTCAAATTATTATATTGGTTAAAGGATATAGTTATTTAAAGTAGCTAATGAGCGTGTTTTATAACATTTAATTTCCAAAACTTTTTCCCTAATTTTTTATTTATTCATTTATTCAATATGTTTGAGATTATATCGTTTCCACTCAACCTGCCATTATTTAACCTTAAAGCAAAAATAATCTAACAAGAAATTGTTATTCGATATTCCTACCTTAATCAAGTTCTCATATTACATTTATAATTGAGCTGTGCTTTTGAAATGACAATAAAAACAATAAGGATGGGGATACTAGTCTGAATAATTAATGTATTAAGGTCAGTGACTCATATAAGAATTGCTGACATCACTAGGAAGACCAAAGAAATGCATAGGTTAAATATAGGGATAAAAACAATAAGGATGAGGATGCTAGTCTGAATAATCAATGGAATAAGAATAATACTGTATCTGTGAACTTTGGACAACACTAGGAAGATCAAAGATTAAATTGACCAATAAGTAGTTATAAAAACAACCAAGATACTGGTCTGAATAATTTATCGAATAAGAATAATGTCACATCTCTAAACTTTGGACAACATAGTAAAGACCAAAAAACACAGTGGATAAATAGAGAGATAAAAACAACCAGGAGGGGGATACTAGTCTTGGTTACAAGTGGAATAATGACAGTGACTCACCACTGCATTTCAGACAATACCAAGAAGCCCAAAATGGTCAAAATGTAGGGATAAAAACAATCAAGATGAAGATACTAGTTTTAATAAATAATCAGATGAGAACAATGTCTGATTTTTAAATTTCAAACAGAACTGTGAAGGCCAAAGAACTTTTAGGCCAAAATTTAATTTGGTTTAGATTTCATTGTTTAATGGCATATAAACCTTCATTTGTTACTTAATGCCAAAAACATTCTTGTAGAAGAACATTAGTAGTATTCAACCCATTGCTGGGGGATAAAGTGATTCATAACTTTCCCAAGTGTATAAGTCTGTAAATGAATGTAATAGTGTGGCTAGACTTATACAACCCCTCTTTTAAGAAAAAGTGAGATAGGGTTAAATCAAGATTATACATTTTACATATTGAACTATTAGTAATAGCCATTAAGTAAACATATCAAAGATTTGAAATAACATTGTAATAATCAAATTGTCATACTGTGGTATTTCCACAGGTCCTGCTAGTTATGATAATTATCATTATTATTATTTACATATTACAGACTGCTATATGAGTATAGTAGTCCACAATTTATAGAGAACAATAAATGTTTTTATGTTTTTTCTCTCTTTCTCTTAACCATCTCTCTCTCTCTCTCTCTCTCTCTCTCTCTTTCTCTCTCTCTCTCTCATGTTATTCAATACACCTTGTTCTCCTTGTGAATCTGAATATTTTACATCCCCTCATTTAAGAAAGAATGAGATAGGGTTAAATCATTATACTTTTTACATATTGAACTATTTGCAATAACCCTTAAGTAAATATATCAAACAAATTATCATACTGTGATATATCCACAGGTCCTGCTAGTTATTATTATTATTATTATTATTTACATATTGCAGACTGCTATACTCATATAGCAGTCTGCAATATGTAAATGTCAGTTGGTAGAGCATTCGGCTAGAAACCACAAGGTTCCTAGTTCGATACCGGTCCTCGCCAACTCAGCGTATGAGTAGCACAGGGATCTGTGCGGTAAAGTAAGGAGCTGATGGTAGGTGTGGCGCTCCACCTCAGACGCTAAAATAATCTCCTTGGTCTAGCGCAAGTGAAAAGGGGATAGACTCCATCGCTGATTGGCTGATACCGACTTTAGGCCGCCCCGACGACTTTACTTACTTATTTCTTTATATTCTCTCTCTCTCTCTCATCCATGTCATTGCTGTTATTCAATACACCTTGTTCTCTTTGAGAATCAGCCTCTTTGTAAAACCTACATTCAATCTGAATATGCTTTTAACATCGCCCAGCCAATTGCCTGCGAAGAACGTATGTCTGCAAGAGGAAGCAAGAGTCTCAAAGAATTAATCTTACCTTTCATCTGACGTCTTTCCTCCATTTTAGTTTTTCTAAGTCGATCAAATCTATTCATTGGAATCTGTTTTAAGAACCCTTCCATACATGATTACTTCCCTTAGCAATTATTGTTTTGTTTTGTTGTTTATTGTTGTTTGGCTGGTTGGTTGGTTGGTGGGTTTCTTTCCTTTTCTTTTCTTCTTTTTCTTCTTTTTACTTCTTCTCCTCCAATTTCTCTCGTCTTACCATAGACAACGTTAAGATCTTCTCAAAGAGCAATAAAAAACCATTAGAAACTTGTCGGAAATTGGGAACAAGAAGGCTCTTATTTGTAATATTGTTCCTAGAATAATTTCCCAACCATTTTTTCTTTTTTTCTTTTTTTTTTTTTCCTTACACAAAATATCTGCTTATTTCTTTTGCTTACCAACACAAGTGCATATAAGAGGTAATGAGTAAGAGCAATCGGAGGAGAAAACAAAATACCGACAAGAAAAAGAAGAAAAAAAAATACGGCAAATCGATGCAGCAAGAGACGAAGCAATGGTTGAGCTTGTTTGGAATATTATCCTTATCTTTTCTCTTTCTATACACGATCTATTAGATTATTTTCGAAAGTAATATTGCTTTTTTGAAGAAGGTAATAAAGCGGATACAGGTGGAATTAACTAAGAATCTATCATTGAACAATGTAATCGCTACTAACAATACCAAGACTTTATTTCAAGGTACAAGGCACTAGTACCACTACTGTTCTTCTACAAGGATGGATTTGGTATTAAATAACCCAGAATAGTTGAAATGCCCTTTATGGGTTAAATGGTACCACTACTGTTCTTCTACAAGGATGGATTTGGTATTAAATAACCCATGAAGGTTGATATGCCATAAACCAAACCAACCCCGCAAGCTATGGGTTAAATAGTATCACTACTGTTCTTCTACAAGGATGGATTTGGTTTTAGATAACCCATAAAGGTTGATATGCCATTAACCAAACCAAACCCATAAAAGGATGTCTTAGGTATAACACTATACTACATCTGATGGTGAGGCTCCAGTTCTGTAGATCAAGGAATTGTGGAGTACTCCCTCATACTTCTACTCTCTCATCCATTCTTAATTGCGCTACTTATCCCATTACTCCCTTTATTCACCCTCTCACCCTCTCTCCCTCGCCCCCTACCTCCCTCTCCTCCCTCCCCTCCCTCTCCCTCCCTCCCTCCCTCTCCTCCCTCTCTCCCGCTCTCTCTGCCTCTTACTTTTTTTTTACTTCTACTCTTGCCCGTTCTTATTTACATTGCTTCTCACACTACTCCTTTTCTCCTCCCACCTCTCTTTCATTGATTTTCCTCATA
>CM042176.1:50992900-51007900 GCA_023376005.1 Doryteuthis pealeii
CAAGAACTGGTGAGAAAAAGCTAAGAGAGAAAAAAAAAAAGAAATACTTAGATACACTTCATAAAGGGAAATGATGTAAGAGTTATGAAACAAAAAGCGAAAAAAAAAAAAAGAATCCCTATAGAAGGGCGCAAAGAAGAAAAAAAGCTTTAATAAATATGGCCGACCCTTTTTTTTTTCTCTTTATTATTACTATCTTTTTCTTTTTTTTTCTATAGTTTGTCATCTTCTATCGTAAAAAAATAAGCGGGAAAAATCATTCTTATCCTGTGAGACTTCATTTCCTTTCATGAATGAAAGACAATGAACAAGTAAAAAGAATGAAAAATGAAAGAAAAAAATGAAAAAAAATGAAGAATTTGTGATTTTTTTATCCACATTATTTACAATGAAGTTTGAGGCTTGTGACAGGGGTCAGAAATAAGGGTCAGTAGACTCTAAGGGATTCTGGAAATCTTACATAACCTGGTGAAAAAAAAAATGTTGTTATGGGGGGGGGGTCTTTAAAAAAGAAGAAAACGGATGGAAATGTTCATATTTAAGTGGGGAGGGGGAGATTTATCAAGAAATTCATAAAGAAATTTTTGGAGGAAAGAAATTGAAAAGTATGATTTATCAGGGAGAAAATCTGAAGTTATTAAAAAAAAAAAAAAAAGAAAAGAAGAAAAATAAGAATACATAAAAAAATAAACCATTTAATAAAATTAAATTCCAGTGATAGATATGAAGTGACTTGAGGGACTGAGAGAGAGAGAGAGATATGAATAGACTAAGGAAGAGAGAGATACGAACAGACTGATATGGATAAATATTAACAGACTCATATATATATATATATATATATATATATATATATATGAATAGACCGAGATAAATATAAAAGATATATAGATAGACTAGATATAGAGATAGATATATTGATATATAGATATGACTAATATATAATAGAGACAGAGACGAGAAAGAAAAAATATATATAGAGAAGAGAGAGACTAATAATATATTTATATATATATATATATATATAATATATATATATATAATATATATATATATATATATAGAGAGAGAGAGATAGAGATAGATAGATAGATAGAGACTAATATGTATATATAGATAGAATTTTTTTTAATTGTTAGAAATAATGGAATCCTTATTGTTTTCAAGCTTTTTCTTTTTCTTTTCGAAGTTTTTCTAACAATTCTATTTTTTATCAATGTGAAAGGTATTAATCAGTTGTCTGAGAGAGTTTTTTATTGGTAAACCAAGTACTTTCAGTTCTTTTCTTAACCATATAGATAAATAGATAGACTAATATATATGCATATATATTTCAGAGAGACTAGATACATAGATAGATTAGCATAAATTATAGATACTAAGATATATGAGAGAGAGAGAGAGAGAGAGAGAGAGAGAGAGAGAGAACTGAAATAGATAATAACTGACTGATAGATACAAATCAATCCTATTAGATAGTTAGATCAAGACTAAGATATATATATATATATATATATATATATATATTATATATTATATATATATATATAGAGAGAGAGAGAGAGAGAGAGACCTAATATGAATATATAGGTATTAAAAATAGATATATAGATGGATAGAGACAGAACTGAGATAGATAGACAAAGTAAGATAGATCGATACATAGACAAATTTAGATAGATTAAGTAAGATAGTATAAGTAAGATAGACTAAGTAAGATAGACAAAGTTAAATAGGTTAAGATAGATAGATACATAGACAAGTAAGACAGGACCAAAATAGAGAAGAATAGACTGATAGATATGAATGAATGCTGGTAGATAGATGGATGAATTCTTTTCTGAACCAGATAGAGAGGCTAAGCCAACTGATGGGGAATTGATCAGGTTTCTATCTCGGCTATAGGTTTCTTACAAATGTCTAGCCACACTGAAGAGACATGATCGTCGAAACATGATGTCTGTGGATGACTATGTATATATATATTATATATATATATAGATAGATAGATAGAGGACCAAAATAGAGAGAATAGACTGATAGATATGAATGAATGCTGGTAGATAGTTAACTGAATGATTTACTATCTTAAATAAATTGCTTGAATAAATGAAAGTCTGCTATGAATTGAAGAAATAAAGATGTCTTTCCAATGACACTTTGATCAGAAGTTTCTTTTTTATAAATCACAAATCAGACTTTCCCCTTTTTATTCCCTATTTTTATTTTTTACTTATACTTATTTTCTTTTTTGTTCTTTCAACTTCATCCACCCCCAAGTAAACGTTTCCCCACCCCTTATAATCATGAATCATTCCTCTCTCTCTCTCTCTCTCTCTCTCCTCTCTCTCTCTCTCTCTCTCTCTCAGACCCCTCCCCTCCACAAGAAGATGGATTCACTATTCCTGAAAAAAAAAAGTTTCTCGTTAATGTCCCTTTGTCTTGTTCTTCCTACTTTTAGTGATTAATTTTTCTTTTTTCTTTTTTCTTTTTCTTTTTCACCTTGACCTGCTCATTCTTTTTTTCTTCTTCTTCTTGTCCTTCTTCTCTTTCATTTCCTTTTTCTTCTTCTACTTCTACTCTCTCTCCTTCCTTTTCGTTTTCTTCTCTCTCATTTCCTTTTTCTTTTTTTCTTTCTCATTTCCTTTTTCTTCTTCTTCAGCTTCTTCTCACTCATTTCTTTTTTCTTCTTCAGCTTCTTCTCACTCATTTTCTTTTTCTTTTACTTCTTCTTCTTCGTCTTCTTCTTCTTGTCCACCTTCGCTCTCATTTTCTTTTTGTCTCTTTCATTTCCTTTGTCTTCTTTTTTTCTCCTTCTTCTGCTTCTCTTTCATTTCCTTCTCTTCTTGTGCTGTTTCTACTTCTTCTGCTTCTCTCTCAATTCCTATTTGTTCTTCTCTCTCATTTTTTTCTTTTTATCTCTAATTTCCTCTTTTTCTTCTCCTTCTCCACTGCTTCTTCTTTGCTTCCCTTCTCTCTCATTTCCTTCTTTCTTCTTTGTCTTCATCATCATCTGCTTCTTTACTTCTCTCTCTCATTTCCTTCTTTTTCTTCTCCTTCTATCTTCTCTTCTCTTCTACTTCTTCTCCTTCTACTCTCTTTTCTCTCTCTTGCTGCTTCTTCTTTTACTTCTTCTCTCTCAGTTCCTTCCTGTCTCTCTCACTTCCTTTTTTTTTTTTGCACCACTATTCAATACATAAACCCATCACCTTCATTCCTTCTTCTTATATACTACCAGCACTCCTCATTCTCTTTAGCTTTATTTTATTTTCTTCCTTTTCACTTCCATATGTAACCCTCTTCCTTATTCTTTTAGTTTCACTTTCACTTTCAACATTTCCTCTCCTCCCCATTTTCCCCCTCTTTCACATCCATATTCTACCACCACTCCTCATTCTCTTTCTCTTTTTACTTCCATATGTGACCTTCCTTATTATTTTAGTTTCACTTTCAACATTTCCTTTCTCCTTTTTCCCCATATACTACCACTACTCATCATTCTCTTTCTCTTCTTCATTCTTTTAGTTTCACTTTCACTTTTTTCCTTCCCCTTTCACTTCCATATACTACCACCACTCCTCATTCTCTTTATCTTTATTTTCTTTTCCTTCTTTTTCACTTCCATATGTGACCCTCATTCTCTTCCTCTTTAGTTTACTTTCACTTTCCCCCTCCCCCTCCTCCTAACAAGTCCTCTTCTCTTCATTTGTTTCTATTCTTTTTCAGTTTATTTCTGGTTTCTTCATCTCCCACCCGACCCCTTTTTAACTTCCACCCCACCCCCTCACTGATCTCTTCAACCATGCCTCATCAAAAAAAGAAAAATCCTCTACTCATTTTTGTAATTGTCTTACTTTTACTCTTTTTCTTTTTTCCCACCCATCATTCAGTTCCCCCTTACCCAGGTGACATCTCTGACCCGCCCAATTAACCCCGGCCATATCAGCAGGAGAGCCTTATTCTACCTGATGGCCATACATGAGAAAGAGAAGCTATACCGCTGCTGCACACAGCCTCCATTAAAACAATAGTAATTTCAAAATAAATGTTCAATAACATCTCCTTTTTTGACATGGCATCTCTCTAACCAGACGGAATCAAGAATCTTCCCATTAGTCCGGGTTAAAAGCACCATAAGAGTAACCCAAAATCGAACTCTTTCAGAAATTATTTTACCGATGCAGGTATCATTGGGGATTGAGAAAAGTTTTGGTAGATGGACCAAAGCCACTGTATTTACCAAATATGTCTCTTCTGGCATTATGTCTCTAATACATTCTGCTTACTGTCATAAGAGTCGAACTCTTTCAGAATTATTTTTCCGGTGCAGTATCATTGGGATTGAGAAAAGTTTTGGTAGAACTGTATTTACCAAATATGTCTCTTCTGGCATTAGTCTCTAATACATTCTGCTTACTGTCATAGGAGTCGAACTCTTTAGAAATTATTTTACCGATGCAGGTATCATTGGGGATTGAGAAAAGTTTTGGTAGATGGACCAAAGCCACTGTATTTACCAAATATGTCTCTTCTGGCATATGGCTTACTGTCATAGGAGTAACCCAAATCGAACTCTTTCAGAAATTATTTTTCCGGTGCAGGTATCATTGGGATTGAGAAAAGTTTTGGTAGATGGACCAAAGCCACTGTATTTACCCAATATGTTCTTCTGGTATTATGTCTCTAACGCATTCTGCTTATGTCAAGTTAAGTTGAAAGCACTGGATCACCAAAGTTCAGGAGTGACATAGTTTCGGTTACAGATAGATAGACACCAAATATTCATTATGATAAGATATATAAGACATAAATAGAAAGTTCATGAATTTAAGTAAAATTTCTTATAATTCAAAATTTGTAAAGAAACAAAATAACATTTTTTTCAGTATTATTTGGAATATTCGGACTATTATCCTCATCTTCATTGTTATCTGTACAACACTTCGCCCAAGCTGCCCTCCAGCCTTCTTCAGGTATTTCTTATTGGACTCTGGAACCTTCTTGTCATAATCGGGAACTTCTTGTTGTAATCAGAAGCCATCACAGAACTTTAAATCTAACCCTTTATTCAATAGTCCAAATAATACTAATTATTGAGCCTCATCTCAAACATTCAGAGAGACATTTTTTAAATATATATATATATGTGTGTGTGTGTGCATATATATATATATATATATATATATATATATATATATTGTAATACAAGTACAATTAATAACCTACTCGAGTTTCACCATAAGGATCTTCAGGGTTAAATCCACTGGATTAATCAAGATATTGATTAATTGCAGTCGATTACGCGTGTAATCCAGTGGATTTAACCCTGAAGATCCTTATGGTGAAACTCGAGTAGGTTATCACTTGTACCTGTATTACAATAAATTTGCTCTACTAACGTATTGAGCACTTTCTATTTGTTATATCGCTGTCTTACCTTTCATTGTGACCATCTTCACCGGTAAGTCACCTTTTCCAAAATAACGTACACACACACATACACATATATATATATATATATATATATATATATATATATATATATGACATAAATAGAAATTCCATGAATTTAAATAAACTTTCTTAAAATTCTATAACTTGTAAAAAAAAAAAAAGACATTTTCTTTCCAAAAACAAAATTCGTAAAGACATAAAATAACATTATTTTCCTCTGACACATTTTTTGTGATCTGTATTTATACTCGTACTTTTCGCGTAAACTGTATCTGTTAACCTGGAGGTTGTTGTGAAGATTTTTATTTGCTTACAGTTCACCCCCTGTCCCCACCCCTCAAAGAAAATTTTAAAAAATAAAAAAATCTGTGGCAGAAAATAACATTTTAGTTTGAAATGCACAAAATTTGCCAAAAATTTCTCACCCTGTGTTATTGTCTCCCGAAAAAAAAGATTTTTCAGATCGAGGCAAATTTTCCCGATCGTAACAACGACGAAGACATTACGAGAATTAGGTCATGTGGATACGTTAGCTGTTTCCGACTTGCTCGGAGATGTTTAATTCCATTAGGATTAAGATAAACATTTATCCATAACTTTTGAAAAATTCCAAGGATTCGGAAATTTTTTTTTTTGTCTTTTTCCTTTTTCTTTCTTTCTTTCTTTCTTTCTCTTCTTACCACTCCCACATTCATTTTTCTCTGATTTCCACCCCACTACACCCCCCCCCAAATAGAAAATTGGGTTTGTTTTGCTGAAGAAAGAGAAAGACACTCTTTATTTGTTTATATTTATTTGTTTATTGTTTTTTCTTCATTTTGTTTTCGTCTAAGTAAGAAGAAATATTTTGTAAAAACAAAAGAACGAAAATTGAAGATGAAATCAGGAAAAAATAGGACTGGGGATGGGGTGGGGGAGGTATGTTCTCAGAAAATGAGATGTGAACAATAGGTTGTCTGAAGTTCTGAGATCTAGTATGCTATATATATATATATATTTGTGTGTGTGTGTGGTATATTCATGTATATTATTCAGACTATTATATATATGTATGTATTAATATATATATATATATAATATATATATATATATATAATCTAATTAACACTTTAACTTTTCCATTCCAGTGACATTAGTAAATCCCAAAAGTGCTCAATATGGGTAAATACTAGGCTTTTTTTCCAAAGAGATGTCTTGTATAACATTGCAAACTATTGTTAGTGAGTTCGATTCTCACTGGGAGTCCCATAATATGGCCTTGTGACAAATCTAAGCTAAGCTTAGTAAATAACTATATCTTACCATCATTTTTATGCGTATTATGCCATTTAATAAATAATGATAAATGCAGATTTGAACTGTCAAGAATTTAAAGAATTCTTTTTTCAAAAGAGATGTCTTGTATAACAGTCGATGCCATTTGGCGTCCTCAAAGAGAAATGCCATAATTTATGCAAATATTCCTTGTAACACCCAGTCTCTGACTTTGTTGTCATTTTTTGGTTTTACTTCCTCTTCTTCTCATGGAATCAGTTTACAATTAACCTGATTTATATATAATAATAACTCGACAGGCCAGTAACTCTATACTGTCCAAATATAATTCTTTTCCGTTATAAAAATGTGGTGACCTTTAAAATGTTGCAGGAAAAGCATATTTAGAAAAATGTTGACTGGACAGTCCCAATGATAAAATTTGATCCAACTAATATGTCGGTCCTCATATATATATATATATATATTAATTTTTATTTTTAAAATCTGACAGTCAAAAAAACAAATTGCGCAGTTTGTAAATAAATAAATAAATATAATATATATATATATATATATATATATATATATATATATAAAGAGAGTTTTATAATTTGCTTGAAGCATTGTGTATATATTGGTTTGGAGTTGATTCTGAAGGCTATCACAATGCAGGTGTAAAAAAAAAATATAATAAGTAACAATGGTGTTGTTTGTTAACCTGTAATTTATTCTTAATATTTCGAGATAAAATCTCTTTTTCAGAGAACACTGGAACTGAAGTCGTTGTTATCTTGTTATGGCATTTCTAGTTAAAAAAAAAATTTTTTAAAATTTTGGTTTTTTTTTTTCTTTTGGCGGGGTGACATATGATGGTGGAATTTAGATCCATTAAGTTTGATTTAACCCACATGTATAATGTTTTGCTAGAAATAAAGAATTCCTGGAACGTTTGCTTCTTGAAGAATAATGTATGTAAAACGTTGTTTCTGCCTGAATGTTTAACACAGTAATTAACATAATCACACACTATCCACTTCAAACTAGTACCTTCATCTTGGTTGTCATAGTTACATTTTGGCTATTGTGCCCCTTGGCCATCCTCAGGTGTCTATCACTTTCAGTGACCTTCAGTAAATCCACAGGGATAGATTGGTCTTATTCCAGCATCCTTGCTGCAGGGATATCCTGTAAATATTAATTCTTCTTACAATATGAGATGAGATATCTTTTAGTGTGGACAGAGGAATGAGTACAATCTTCCCCCCACAACTCCCACCCACCCCGGATTTGATGCAAGATTCAGTCAGAAATTTACAGAAGAACACTCAGTTTGAAAGACTCTTGAAAATGCCCTAAGGTACAATATCCAAAATATTGTGACTATAAGAACCAGTAGTGCAAATAAATTAATGTATAATGAATTGTGGTGTATACATACACACACACACACACATATATATATATATATATATATATATATATATATATGGTTGAAAATAGAGGGAAAAAGTGGATATAACAACACAGCAAGTAAATTCAATTGATATTTCGCCTCATGATTGGAATGAGTACAAACTTCCCTACATTACCACTATCCCCCCCCCGTATTTGATGCAAGATTCAGTCAGAAATTTACAGAAAAACTCTGTTTGAAAGAGCCTATCTGCCCTACTATTTACCCATAGTTGGATGTATTTCCAAAGACACACACACACACACACATATATATTTATATATGTATGGTTGAAAATAGAGGGAAAATGTGGATATAACAACACAGAAACTAAATTCAATTGATATTTTGCCTCATGATTTTTGAATGAGTACAATCTTCCCCACTTTACCGCACAGATCCTGTGCTACTCATACGCTGAGTTGGCGAGGGCCGATATCAAACCAAGAACCTTGTGATTCTTAGCCAAATACTCTACCAACGGAGCTAAACCAACAGAGAGACAGACACACAGATGTTATATATATATATATATTGAGAGAGAGACACACAGATAAGAAAGATATACAGGGTATCCATAAAAGCCACAAGCACTTTAATGAATTTTAAATTCTAAAGTGCACATGGACTTTATGGACACCCCGTATAAAGAGAGACAGTCAGGGATAAGATATATATATATATATATATATATATATATATATTGAGAGAGAGAGAGAGAGAGGGGGACACACAGACACAGTGATGGAATAAAAGTATACATACGTAATAGAGAGGCAAACTTAAAGAAAGGTCTTCGCTTTCATCAACTTTTTGTGGTAAAGGGTAAATATATATATATATATAATATATATATATATATAGTGAGACAGAGAGATGAGATAGATATATGGATACAGATAGATAGAGAGAGAGAGAGAGAGAGAGAGAGAGGACGATTCTGCTTTCATTACATTTTGTGGTAAAGGGTAAATATATCAGGGATGACATATTACTTACTTCCTGAGTGCTTTTTACTACGAAAATAATGACCAACGACTGGAGCAAAACTTAGTCAATTATTTGCATTGTTCCATAGCATCTATAGTTCAGACAGATTAGATTCATGCGTTGCCAGCAATTATTTGCTCTATAAAAGTAGGAGACATGATGTAATATCACAAACCTCATTATTATTATTATTATTATTATTATTATTATTATTATTTATTATATCACTGTTTATGAGCTTTTCGCACAAGAACTATCTGGTGGTCTTTCACTGAAGTCTGAGTGACAATAAGTCTCCTCAGGTCTCCACGACTCTTCTGGGTATTCTAGCCGATTGCAGCAATTCAGTTCTTTCAATTCTTCCTCTGATTTCTAGATCCTCCAGTTTTTTTTCGAGCTACTTGGGACCGTTCCAAGTGCATCAACTACAATTGGTATCACTTTGACCCTCATATCCACATCTTTTTCAATTCTCTGGGAAGATTATTATTATTATTATTATTATTATTATTATTATTATATTTTTATAAGTATTATCTGGTGGTCTTTCGCTGGAGTCTGAGGGACAACAAATCTACTCAGATTTCCAGGACTCTTCTGATTATTCTAGCTGTTCCTAATGCTGTTGTCTGGATGGTCTCAATTCTTCCTCTGATTTCTAGTTCCTCCAGTCTTTTTTTCCAAGCTATTTGGGACTGTTCCAAGTGCACCAACTACAATTGGTATCACTTTGACCACAGCTTTTTCAATTCTCTGGCAAGATTATTATCATTATGTCATTCTGTACAAGATTTTCATAAGTATCATCTGGTAGTCTTTCACTGGAGTCTGACTGACAACAAGTCTTCTCAGGTTTCCAGGACTCTCTTAAGTATTCTAGCCGTTCTTAACAATTCTGTAGTCTAGATGGTCACAAGTCTTCCTCTGATTTCCAGCTCCTCTAATCTGTTTTCTAAACTCTTGGGGATCTTTCCAAGGGCACCAACTACAATTGGTATATACTTCTAATTTCACAGTTTTTTTTCTGTTCTCTGGCAAGGTTTAGGTATTTGTTTATCTTTTCATTTTCTTTCATTTTATCCTGTGATCTGCTGGAACTGTAAAATCTACCAATTGATAAGTTCTTTATTATTATTATTATTATTATTATTATTATAATAATAACTAATAATAATATCATCATTCTTTGTGAATTTTTCATAGCAGTGTTGTCTGGTGGTCTTTCACTGGAGTTTAGGTGACAACAAGTCTCCTCAGGTTTCCAGAATTCTTGTGAATATTCTAGCTCATCTTAACAATGATGTTGTTCAGATGGTCTTGGTACTTCCTCAAAATTCCAGTTCCTCCAATCTTTTTTCCAAAACCTTAGGTAAATTATTATTATTATTATTTCACTCCTTAGTCTTTCACTGGATTCTTCTGAGTATTCTAGCTGATCTTAACAATGCTGTTGTCTGAATGGTCTCAACTCTTCCTTCAAATTTCCAATTCCTTCAGTAGTCATCACAGGAATCCGGATTGACTGATTGTTCTAAAAAAAAAAAAAACAGGGAAATATAAAAAAAATTATTCAGGTATCTTCATTCTTCGTCTTCTGTCAGTCAGTGTGCTGATGACAGGGTGTTGGAGTACCGGTCACCTCTGATCGTAAGTAGGTCTCATCAAGTGTAAAAGATAAAAATAACTGGGGAGAAAATTTGTGTTCTGTGCTGAAAACTACAAGAAGAAGAAATTTAGAGGAAAAAAAATCATCGGTGAGGTGGGGGGTAGAAAGAAAGAAAGAAAGAAAAAAAGAAAATATCCAATAAACATAAAATAGAATATCATAAAAAGTAGAGAGCCAATCAGCAAGCTTCCTTAAATCAAACTCTCTAAAGGAATTCTGGGAAATATATTGTAGTTTATTTTATTACCTTAACTCATATTACAAAATTCACTAACCTAGCAAGAATATGCACCCTCTTTTTAACCAGAGGGTGTTTCAAGATTATAACGGTTAAGGAATATGAAGTTTGTTCATATTCATCCATCTATCTATCTCAGTCTGTTTATATAAGAATTTGGCGAATAAGCAACTCCAGATAATCAGGATTTACATTTTTGAATTTCATCTTGGATGATTTAGACAGTCTCATTTTTAACCAGAGGATGTGGCAAGATAATAACAGTTGTACAATTAAGGAACACGAGTATTAATATATGAATTATTTGTATCACTAGCAACAGAAAACACCCTCAGGGCTACGTAAAAATTAATTTTTGAAAGACATTGCCTGAGAGGGTGGGAGTTAAAAATTCAATGTCAGAGGATTTGTATCATAAGTAAGACAAATTCTCATATTTATTAAAGGAGTAAAAAAAAAAATTTAAAAAAACAATTTGAAATGAAAACTGAGCCCCATCCCTCTCAAATAAAATGTTGCGTGCATGTAATAATCAAACAATTATTTTGAATATTTCACACATCAATTTTGCACAAAATCGTAGGTATTTATTTATTTATAAACTTTTTAGTTAATTTCTTGTTACTGTAAAAAAAAAATAAAAAAATGGACGAGAGTAAAAAAAAATTTTTAAAATTGCTTACTCAAATTTTGGGTGTATATAACATAAGAATAATGTGACGTAGAGCTATGACGTAGTTTTTGTTACAGACAGAAATACAGACAATCTCCATTATTAATAGATTATTAGCGAGAATATGCATCCTCTGGGCATAAATATTTAAGTTTAAATGTAATCAAAAACATTAAATTAGAAAGACTAACAAAATTAGATAAGAATGCATATAAAAAGATTACTCTATATTTTAATTGGTTTCTATATAAAAATCATTCATAGGATTGATCTAATACATTGGAGAATAAAACAACAATATTAGAGACAAGTAATTATTTATTAAACCCGGTTTTGTAAAAACCAGTATGCAAATTAACCACACCATATATTATGTAAATATTTATTCCTTAGTGATGTATAAGACTCATTGCAGGATTTTAAACAGACTAATAACATGTGCTGTTTTGAGGTAAATCCAACTCAGATTTTCATCGAGACATCATTAATAAACAAGATTTATTCTATGTATATTAATGATTTTGACTATAAATTAGATACTCATTGTAATCTTAGACATTTTTTAGGGTATTGTGATGCAGGCAGTGGCATAGTTTTGGTTACAGATAGACAAACTCTGAATCTCCATTATAATTAGATATGAAACTTTTGATTGAAATTAAACGACTGAGACTTTATGGAAATTTATTTTTGTTTAAAGATTTCATTGAGAGATTTTCACTTCAGATTCAGTTGATTAAATAATCAATTTTCTTATCACTTGGTAACAGAACATTCAAGAAAATCTATTTCTGGGGAATATATATATATATGTATGTATGTATGTATGTAGGTAGGTAGGTATGTATACATACATATATATATATATATATATATATTAAAGTTAAACCTTATGAATCAGATATACCTACTAATAGTTTCATTTAGTAGCTCATCAGGGCAAGAAACTATTAGCAGGTATATCTGACTCATTAGGTTTAACTTTATTATCTGCTCTACTCTACTTAGGTATTGAGCACTTTTTACTTTTTAGCTTTAGATAATCCTAGCAGTTGATGTATATATTTTTCATAATATGTAATTTTTTTTCTTTTGGCCAAGGTTGATACAACCCTTTGGTCTTTTCTTTGTTTTCATTTTTTTCTCCAGGTGAAGTTTGGTAGTATATTTTTACTTTCAAACTATTTGTCGTTTTTTTCTTACCGCAAGGATTTACCAATAAGTTTAGTATATTATATATATATATATATATATATATATATATATATACTCAAAATGTATCTAAATTAGGGTAGCGTGGACACTCTCTACTTATGAATATAGCAAACTATATTATATATATATATATATATATATATACACTTTCAAAGAAAGAAAAAAGTTAACTGCTGGAGTCCATATTATAATTACAATATGGACTCCCGCAGTTAACTTGATTAATTCTGTGGATTTAACCCTCAAGATCCTTATGATGAAACTTGAGGAGGTTATTTCTGTACACACTGTTATACTAAATCTGCTCTACTAATGTATTGAGCACTTTATAATTGTTATAACACTGACTTATCCGAGTAATACTTATATCAACCAAATATTGAGACTTACCCACTATTTTTTGGTAAGTCATTCCCTTTATATATATATATATATATATATATATGTACGTGTGTACGTCACTTTGCCATAAATACAAGTAATTTGATTGTAAGCATTGCAGTTGTAGTGTGAATGGTATGAGAGACGAACAAGAACAAAAAAAAAGTGAGGTGTGTGGAGAGGGGGAATCAATTAACGCCCAAACACCAATTTTTGGACACCAAAAATTTTGTTAATTGATTATTTCTTATCTCTCAACCTGTGCAGACATTTTCGTTTCTCTTTTACTCGCTTTTTCTTTTCTTTTTCTTTTTTTTTTTTTTTTTTTTTTGTTCCTAAATACCGCACACACCTCCTGTTTTCTCTTGCCCATCATCAATTATTTATTTAAGAACTCTCCTTATATGAACTAATCAAAACGACTTTCCAAACGAATGGTTATCGATTTCTTCATTCCTCCTCTTATAGTCTTTATCTTAATCTAATTTTCTCTCTCTCTACAAGAATATATATATATATATATGTATATATATATATATATATAGAGAGAGAGAGAGAGCCAAGATTTTAATTGTTTAAAGTATAAAATTTATAAATGAGATTATAATGAGATGGACGGTATCAAACCAACCCACCTATAAACAATACCACCTGTCGAATTCGCTCCTGGACATAAACACTTCCCCCTGAGGTAATGATAAGAACCAAAACCATATATATATATATATATATATATATATATATATACTAGCAAATATATGCACCCTCCGGGTGCAAGTATTTAAGTTTTAATATAATAAAATATCATGTTAAATTAGAAAGGCTAATGAAACTGAATAAGAAATCAGATAAAAAGATTTGGAACAGAGGGGGGTATGATTGAAAAATAGAACAACTTTGAAACTAACTCTGCCATCATTTTCCCTTACTCCCGTCTTTCATTGGTAAATTTTCCTAATTTAACTATTTAGTTAAAATAGGAAGTAAAGAATAATATTACAGTTATTTCTTCTTGTTAATGGATTTCTTTTAAGATTTAACCCGAGATTTTTGTTCATATTCATTAATATAAAACCAAACAATTAGAAATCAATAATACTAAGCACATATTTATTAAAATCAAATTTTTAAGATCAATATGCAAATTAGCCTTCCAATTCACACTGTAAATTGCTATTTTCTTGTATATATAGATACAATTGCATGTTATTAGTATGTAAATATGGTCAACAGTCTTAATGATGTAAAACAATTTTATTAATAATTGAGGTTTAAATAAAAATAAAATCATGGAGAATGTGATGTAAATAACAAAGGGAATTGTGACTTGAATGGGAATATAGTTTCGGTTACAGACATACAAACCAACAATCTCCATTATAATAAGAATATATATATATATATATTATATTTATATATATATATATAAAGATAAATCTAATGAGTCAGACGAACCTACTAAAAGTTTCGCTTAATGCTCTTCAGGGCTAAGAGTCAGATCTTAGCCCTGAAGAGCATTAAGCGAAACTTTTAGTAGGTTCGTCTGACTCATTAGATTTATCTTTATTATTTGCTCTACTTAGGTATTGAGCACTTTTTACTTATTAGCTTTAGTCTGCTGGCAGTTTTGTATGAATATATATATATATATATATATATATATATATATATAT
>CM042176.1:51012900-51054414 GCA_023376005.1 Doryteuthis pealeii
CCATTTCTCTTGGAGAATTATGGAAAACTGTTTCCTATCCCATTTCTAATTCAAAAAATCCTTGGAGATTTTGATCACTTCCTTTCAAAGGTGAAGAACTAATGTTAGTGGTTCTTCCATTAGACAAACATAAACATAAAGTCTTGGAGGGAATGGAAGGAAAATTCCACTCTTTTAATTTACCATTCTTTCTGTCTCCAATGTGTTTCTCTCTATCTATCCTTTTCTCAATTTCTTTTTTTTCTATCTCTCTTCCCCTTTCTTCTCCTCTCAATGATTGTTTGCTCTCTCTCTCTCACTTTCTTTCTCTACTGTCAAATTATATTTTCTCCACTCTCATTTTCCTCAATTTTACTCTCTCTCTCTCTCTCTCTCTCTCTCTCTCTCTCTCTATCTATCTATATATATATATATATATATATATATATATATATATATAAATTGTATAAAATATCTTTCTCCCTTTCTCATTTTTTTATTTCTTTATCTCTCTCTCTCTCTCTCTCTCTCTCTCTCTCTCTCTCTCTCTCTCTCTCTCTTTCAGCTTTTTTTCTTCTCTACTGTTAAATTATATTTTCTCCCTCTCTCATTTTCCTCAATTCTATCTATCTCTCTCTCTCTCTCTCTCTCTCTCTCTATATATATATATATATATATATATATATATATATATATATATAAATTGTAGTCCCCAAAATATCCCTTTCTCATTTTTTTAACTTTCTCATTTTTTTATTTCTCTCTCTCTCTCTCTCTCTCTCTCTCTCTCTCTCACACACACACACACATACACACACACTCTTTTTCTCCTTGACTCTTTCACTATCCTCATTTCTCTCTTATTTTGTCACTCTCCTTTTCTCATACCATTTCTTTTTTTATTTTCTCCTCCCTCTCTCTTTCTGCCTCTCTCTTTCTACCCTCCCTCTCTATTTTGTTTCCTTCTACATCTCCACCCCCCCCCCTCCGATAAACAGATATTTGTAAAAAAAATCAAGAATAAAAATCACTGATAATTAAATGATTTTGCTGTTTAGCTAATAAAAAAAAGGGGGACAAATGAAATGAACAGAAATAAGGGGGCATAAAAAGAATATGAGGCATTTAACCACCTGCTGTCAGAGATCATGAGGGGCAGATGAGGGGAGTAAAAAAAAGAGAAGGGGATCCTATGTGGGGAAGAAGAAGAAGTAAGAAGGATAGAGAGAAAGAGAGAGGAACCCATGTAGAAGAGAGAAAGGAGGTGGAATGAGGATACGTGGGTTATGGGGGGGGGAGATTAAAATGCTGTGGAGGGGGAGAAGAAGGGAGATTGAGAGGAGAAATAGGGAGGAAGAAGTAAAGGAAGAAGGTGAGAAAGAAGGTGAAAGAGAATAACAACAACAAAGTTAGGGATGAAGTAGAAGGTGATGAAGAAGAAAGAAGTTAGGGGAAAGAAGAAGAAAGACAAGAGAGGAGATTGAAAGAAGAGACAGAAGAAGTCAGGGAAGAAGAAGAAAAGAAAGAAAGAAAGAAAGAATACACAAGAAAGAGAAGAATATCCAAGTGCTGAAACAGGTGAAAGAGATGAAAGAAAGAAAAAGATGAAGAAGTTTATAGAAATCAGAAACCTGTCAGTTTTTTTTTAATTTCAAGAAAGAAATATGAAAAAACAAAAGAAATAAAAAACAGAATGAAAAGAAGAAAAATAAAAATCTATCTGTTTAAAGAAAAAGGTAATTTCTTTTTTAGTCTGTGGAGAATTACTTTAATTATTGAAATTAGCTATTTACTGATGCGCTAGAGGATCCTTAGGTGGGTTAAAGGGGGGTGTGGTTGAAAAGGGAGAGGGGCATGAGCCAACCCCCAGCAGGGGTTGTGTTTGTGGCATGAGTTTCATAGGTTGTTGTTATTTCAAAGAATCAAAAACACCTGTAGATAAAAAAAAACACCTTAACGAATTGTGTCAAGGTTCGTGCGTATTGAGGAATAAACCACAGAAAGAAAACAATATGTGAAACCTGGTTAAGATGGGACTGTTATTTGGATGAAGGAAAATAAAGAATAAACATGGGGGAGGGAAGAGTTTAATCTAATTTTATTTCTACTTTTTTGTGGAAGACTTTTGGGGATTAAATCAAATACATTGCCAATGAATTAAAGCAAAAACAAAAAAGCTACATTTAGATTGGAACCAAAACAAAATCTGGAAATCAGATTTGAAGAGGCAAAGGTAGCCGGAATAAATTTATTTCTGATGAATTAAGGTTTTCATATATTCATTCATATTATATTCTGTAGATGTAAAAATATGCACATACATTTAGGGATTTGTTTATTTGTGTGTGTGTGTTCTCCAGGCACAGCTAATTTTTTTTTAATTTAACACAAATATACAAACAAAATAAAACAAAACAGAGTAGGTCAAACCTGGAATGATACTAACACACACACAGACACAAACACACACACACACACACACACACACACACAGAATTTGGAATATATAAGGCACAAAATGGAATGGATAATTCCTAGCAACAGCTCCAGACTCCGATATGGTTCTGTCAACCAATGTATATTTGTTCTCTAAGGGATGATATCACTTGGCCATTCCTGAATTTCTCTTTCAGTTCTTTGAGTTTGTGCTGAATTGCACTAATTCATTTTTATATCCAGGTTTATTGGACATCAGTTATTTTTGTTTAGTAGTCTTGACAATCTATCAGCCAAAAATATGTCTTACCCAGGCCAATATAACGATGGTGATATCATATCTAGATATTTCCATTAGTGTTCTATATTTAAAAAAAAAAATAGTTGCTTTCTGAGCAATCCTCTACCTGGGTCAAAATAATGACTTTGTATCTCTCTTAATACAATCAACTTGTACACATGTGCTGAAGTCATGGTCAGAACACTCCACTTGGCTCGTATCCCACACCATCCAAGTACAATGAATAAGACATGCTGAACATTCCTGAAGAAGCAAGGATTAACTTATATGTGACATTTTCCTGTGGAAACCTACACATAGACACATCAGTTTAGGTCGATCTACATCAATCAGCCATGTGCGGGTTCTGGATGCTGTGTGAAGGACCTGCCTATAATAAACATCCATCCAATACAACAGCCCGTGTTTGTCTACTTTTCTCCACAAATATGTTTATATAAATATAAAGAATTTTACATTTGTCCAAAAGCAATAAAAAGTCAAATGACTGTTAGCGTCTCAGGTTGGTGGTTGGATCAGAGTTTTTATCATCTCTGATAGGGTCAGCATGGCGAGCAAAGTCTGATGTTGAAAGACCCGAAACTTCCCAGTGACCCATGCATACTACATCACTGACAACACCTACCAGTGCCCCAAATGTAGAAGCGTATATTTAAATAAAGATAAGTGATTTATTTTAAACTTTTTAAATCTCAGACAATACTGGGTAGCTCTGCTAGTATATATATATATAAATTTAAAAAAAGAAGTAAGCTTTGCTTTGTTGGAAAATGAAAAATATATCCAAACGACTAGCAATAATAAATAATATATTAAAAAAATCAAGTCTGATGTTGAAAGACCCGAAACTTCCCAGTGACCCATGCATACTACAATACTAACGACACCTACCAGTGCCCCAAATGTAGAAGCGTATATTTAAATAAAGATAAGTGATTTATTTTAAACTTTTTAAATCCCAGACAATACTGGGTAGCTCTGCTAGTATATATATATATATATATTTAAAAAAAGAAGTAAGCTTTGCTTTGTTAGAAAATGAAAAATATATCCAAACGACTAGCACTGATAAATAATATATAAAAAAAATAGAAAAGAAAAAAATGTGGAGAATGATGTTGTCTGCTGAAAGCCATATTCATAAAATAGAAATTTCTAGAAATGTCCTGTAGGACATGTGCATTGTCAAAGGCCGCACAAATATTAGCAGTTGTTTTTGTTTGTTCAAATATCAAATCTATTGTTGCAACAAAATTAACATGAAGCAGCAAAGATAAAATAAAAAAATAATAATGATAAAGATAATAATAATAATAATAATAATAATAATAATAATAATAATAATATAAGTAGCAGTTGTTTGGTTTTTTGTTTGTTTGTTTGTTGTTGTTTTACAAAAAAAAAGTTAAAAAGAAAATCAAAAAAGAAGATACTGAAGAAAAAAAAAAAATATATATATATGTACACACACACACACACACACACAATATATATATATATATCAAGACACACATATATCAATACACGTGTGTGTGTGTATATATATATATATATATATAGATAGATAGAGAGAGAGAGGGACACATACATCAATGTATATATACATGCACACACATATCCATATATGTATATATACATGCACACACACACACACATACACATATATATATATATATATATTATATATATTATATATACACACACAAACACATACATATAAGAATAAACTCATCTTTTGGAATACTTTGTGTTCTTCAATTTTTTCTACACACATATACACACACACACACACACACATATATATATATATATATATATATATATATATATATATATATATATACCAACATTAACATGAGGCATAAAAAATAATAATATAAGTAACAGTTGTTGGTTGTTTTCTTTGACAAAAAAAAATCGAAAAAGATACTTAAAAAAAAATATATATATATATATATATATATATATATATATATATATATATATATATCCCAACACTATATTTCTATATAATAGTCAAACATGAATTCATCCCAGCAAGTTCGTTTGCATATAAAGATAAATCTTTTGAGAAATGTTGGTTAATTAGTAGTTTTTCCCTGTTGTACAGCCCTTGGCACTAACAAGTCCTCGGCTTTTGTCGAATTCAGACATGTACATTCTTTGCAATAAAATCCAAAAATATAGAAAATCAATCGACAAAAAGATGGAAACTTTGTTTTCTCTCTCGGGCGATATAGTCCTAACAGTTCTACTTTTCATACAACTTTATTGCTACTTACTTTTATAGTATCAGGTTGGGCGTGAAGAAAAAAATATCAAATAAAAATCTTTTTTTTTTCAAAGTTAGTAATAATAGAATAAAATAAAAAATCATTCTTGCTGTCATTCATTGCATGAATATAATCTTTCAAAAAAAAACTTATTTTTTTATATATCTAAATCATTGTAAGGAAGACTTAAAGTTAAATCTTTATAAATATATTATTTAGATTGGATCAATTTTTGACTAGTATTTCTTTCATCTTTGATATATCCGGGTTAAGGGATATATTCTGGAAGTTGGTAGTTGGTATATTATCGCAGTAGTAATGGGTACATTGAATAGTAATCCGTCTCCGAGCAGTCGTGGTGTCGTCTAGCGAGTAAAGTTAGCTTGTAGGCATTAGGTAGAGAACCAACACAGTGTCGACTATTTATACATGACACTGTCCAATCAGATTATAGTGAGGGGGTACCAAGGTATTTACATATTTATTATATCAATCTTATTTCTGTTGCTTTTACCTAGTAGTAATAGTGTTAAGTTTTATAAATTTTTTAGATGAAATATTGTCAATTATTATTTTTTGACTAGTATTTATTTTATCTTATATGTCCTACACCAAGTCGACATAGTCTTAAATTGTGTGAATTTTATTGTCAATTATTATTAATTTTTCACTAGTATTTCTTTCATCTTATTTCTCTTGCTTTTACACCTATTAGTAATAGTCTTAAGTTGTGTGAATTTCTTACATAAAACATTATCAATTATTATTCATTTTTGAGTAGTATTTGTTTCATCTTACTTTCCTTGCTTTTACACCTAGTAGTAATAGTGTTAAATTGTGTGAATTTTATTGTCAATTATTATTAATTTTTAACTAGTATTTGTTTATCTTTTTTCTCGTGCTTTTACACCTCCTAGTAATAGTCTTAAATAGTATACATTTCGTAAATGAAGTATTGTCAATTATTATTAACTTTTGACTAGTATTTCTTTCATCTTATTTCTCTTGCTTTTACACCTAATAGTTATAATCTTAAATGGTGTTAATTTCTTACATGAATCCGTTTCAATTCTTAGAGAATTTCAAAGAAGATTTATTAATCTTATTAATGTTACTTCCTCAATTCTAAAGATTTTCTGATTTTAGAAATTAACAAAGAATTCGAAATAAGATCTTGGAGAATGTTAATTATCAGCCTACGTCTTCTTGGCGGCAAAGTTACCATTTCCAAAGATGTTCTGACTTCAGAAAATAACAGAGCCATTATTCAAATCAGTTTGGCATTGGTTGACTAAATTGCCAGAAATTAGTGCCAGGCTCTCTGGACTTTTGGCTCTTTCTTTCTCGCACTGTCAGAATTCTACACACCCCACCCCCGCGCTATCCATCCATACCTGATTGTGATAAACCATTGCCATAACCACCAGTCCCCTTGTACCCTCTTCACCCACAAGCCAGCATGGAATAAACACCATCGACGTAATTACTGTCGTTCACAATTACCATGATTTATTATTGTTCGGAAATACAGAGACATAATTCAACTGCAAGTTATCTGATCTCCTTCCCCTAACCCCCACCCACCCGATTGCAGTTTTCGAAACAAAGAAAATGTCGATGTGTAGATTATGGTAAAACCCTGAATGTGTTAAGAACAGGAATCGGGAGACGCAATGAGTTGACAGGTAGAGAACATGGCTGGGTGTGAAAACCAATGTGTCAAGAGGAATTTGTTCTCAAATGAGTTTTTCAGGTTTTTACGTCAAAAGAATTTGATGCTTCTTAGATTCGGAATTCTAAAGAGACAATCTCGAAGAGTGTTTGGAAAAAAAGAAAAGAAAAGAAAGAAAAGAAATTAGAATTGGCATATTCATTTATTTATTCATTTTATTTATTTTCTAAGAGCATATGTTTCTTTCAGAGTTCACTACATCAAAATTAGTACCCAAAGGAACGAGAGGCATTAAAGACGTGTTTTGAAGAAAATACGAAAAAGAAATAGCAATATATTTGAAGATTAGAGGTAATTCGAAATAGAACGAACAAACAGGTCTGGATGAGAGGGTGAAAAAAAAATAGCTAGAAGTGGGGAGAAAAAAAAAATAAAAAAAAAAAAATAAAGAAATAGAAATAAGACACAGCTCAATGGTTAGCACGCTTATCTCAAACACTAATTTACAAACCTGGAGAATGTTATGTTAATTGATTCTTCTGTCCAAAGCTAAGATATGGAGGCGCTCATTGCGTAACGGTTGTCATATGTATGTATGAATCCAACTATTCTCCCCCAGGTATAGGTAAATAAGACCAAGTTCTGATCCTGGATAAGGCTGCTGGCTTTTTACATAGTGCTTATACTCTTGGGAAAGGTATGGATCCAACTATTCTCCCCCCAGATATAGGTAAATAAGACCAAGTTCTAATCCTGGATAAGGCTGCTGGCTTTTCACATAGTGCTTATACTCTTGGGAAAGGTATGGATCCAACTATTCTCCCCCCATGTATAGGTAAATAAGACCAAGTTCTAATCCTAGATAAGGCTGCTGGCTTTTCACATAGTGCTTATACTCTTGGGAAAGGTATGGATCCAACTATTCTCCCCCATATAGGTAAATAAGACCAAGTTCTAATCCTAGATAAGCTGCTGGCTTTTCACATAGTGCTTATACTCTTGGAAAGGTATGGATCCAACTATTCTCCCTTCAGCTATAGGTAAATAAGACAAAGTTTAAATATTGAATGAGGCTATAGTATTTCACGTAGTGCTAATATTTTTAGAAAGGCTTTGAGTCAAACTAATATCCCCTCAGCTATATGACAGTCTGAGCTCTTTAGCCTTGGTATAGCAAACTGTCTAGGAGAAGAAAAACTCTAAATTCAAACCAGATCTGGTGATGGATGTGCTCCATTAGGGTCTTCTCACCCAAATACCTGCTGTTGCTTAAATGGTCACCCATCTAAATATTGAACAGGCTTGTCACTGCTTACCTTTGACGATTTAGTAGAAACCAGAAACCGGTGCTTTCAACGTTGCGTGACTGTAAGTGAAGAGGAAAAAATGATGAGAAATTCATTGTAGGAAAAAGAGAAGAAAAACAAAAAAAAGAGGTGAAAATGAAGTAAAGAAGTGTCCACACTAGCTGTCCATGAAGCCTACAGGTCCCATCCCCGGTGCCTGGTGCTTAGCAGCAGTTAATTTTACACTTTATAGACATGCTACCATCAAACCAAGTTCTGTCTACTCGCTGTCTTCTTTCTGGTGTGTCCACCCTAGCCGTCCATGCAGCCTACAGGTCCCATCCCCGGTGCCTGGCGCTTGAGAAAGAGAAGATGGGAAGAGAGAAAGAAAGTGAATTCGACAAGAGACACATTCAATTTTCAACAGCCAATCAGCACTCAAAGAATGGAGTATTCCTGAGTTCCATAAGTACCAGCTGTTTTGGGCACTAGTTCAGTTGTGCTTAGCTAGTTGCTGTTGTCCAAACCAATAGTATACTGACTAACTTCAATAGGTGATTGTGTCATTTTCTCTTTTTTTTAATCCCCCAAATAACAGAGATCGGCTGGTTTCTGATTTAGGTCGGAAAATTAAAACGGAAAGTTTTTTGGTGGTACCCAATGACAGTTTAACTACAGTCTATGAATTAACATTTTACGAATTGGGTTACGGTTGTTTTTAATTACGTATTGCTTTTTTAAAAAACAACAAAAAACTCAAATTACAATAAATTTAATGTTGAAAAATATTCTTTTAACTAAGTTTAATTGAAATTAAACATTGCAATACTAACACAAACAACTGTCTCAATAATAGATTAAATAATTAATTTCAATGGTTAATTAAATGTATAGTAATTTGGGTTTTTTGTTGTTAATTATTTTTGAAGCAATACGTAATTAAAAACAACCTTAATCCCCTAAAACCGTAACCCAATTCGCAAAATGTTAATTCATAGACTGTAGTTAAACTGTTATTGGGTACCACCAAAAAACTTTCCGTTTTAATATTCCGACCTAAATCAGAAGTCAGCCCAGAGATCAATCCTACTGAAAAAGAAATATCGATATCATAGAAATTGCTGTAATAATGGGAACCCAATAGATTTACGGATCGTCTAGTTAAGAATCAAAATATTCTTTTTATGCTTGATCAAAAAGAAATTGTGATTTTGTGGGTCATGAAAAATGGTGTTTACGGTATGTTGATCTCTCTGTGCAAGGTAGCTACAATTTAGTGATTAGAGTGTTGAGGGTATCCAAAGGTGCGACACATACTAAAAGATAAAGATAGGGAGTTGGTTACGCAGAGACTTGAGTAGTGAGTATGATCCTCACTGGGCGTCTCATACTTCAATTCTTACTCAAAGAGTAGAAAGAGAATATGGGGAGAGAAAAAGAAAGTGAGTTTGACAAGAGACTCGACGAAGACAAGGTGGTACCCCCAGGGGGTGCTGGGGGATGCCAATTTTTAGAAACAAGTTTTATGACATTGTGTTCCTGTTAAAATTCATTTCTTCAAATTATTCTCGAATCAAATACAGTTTCAAATATATATATATATATATATATATATATATACCATAAAAATAAAAATCACCTTCTTCACAAAAATTAAAGTGGGGTGTTGGGAAGGTTGGTGGGGGGTAGGGGCTTTTATTATTTATTTTTTTAAAAGCACAATAATTGAGGATATGTGAAATTGACAAATGTCTCTTCTTCTTCCATCTTTATACGAAAAGCCGGGTTTTAATGGAAAGAAATGTTGACAGCCGATATGGTGGCGGGGAGGGGGTAGCAGGGGTAGAGGGTGGATGTTTGAATTAAAAACGGTGGGGGGGGTAGACTAAAAAGCAGAATTAGGCAAATAGATCTGATATATACTTCCTTGAAGTAACAAACAAAGACATCATCATTTGCAACAGCCTAACACCCTCCCAACACCCCCCGGACGCCATCTTTTATTTTAGACAGTATTTGCATTTCGCCCCCACCCCACCCATCTTATAAAAAGGCCTTTCTATTCAAGATTGTAATTTTGTCCACCCAGACAAGATAAAGGAAAAATATTCAATAATGATAGAATTCACATTGAATTAACATCATTTTGAATTGACGCACACACATATACATACATACATATATATATATATTATTATAATGGAGATTGTGTGTTTGTCTGTCTGTAACCGAAACTCTATCACTACTCAAGTCCCAATTCCCTTAGTTATTTACATCACATTCTCCATGATTGTATTTTTATCTAAACCACAATTATTAATAAAATTTTTTTACATTATTAATACTGTTGGCTTTATTTACATAGTGATAACATGCAATTGTATTTATATATACAACAAAATAGCAGTTTACAGTGTGAACGAGAAGGCTAATTTGCATATTGATATTAAAAAATTGATTTTAATAAATATGTGCTTGGTATTATTGATTTCTAACTGTTTGGTTTTATTTTAATGAATATGAGCAAAAGTCTCTTCAATGAATCTTAAATGAAATCCATTAACAAGAAAAAATAACTGTCATTTTATTCTTTACTTCCTCTTTTAATTAAATACTTAAATTAGAAAAAATAACAATGAAAGACGAGAGTGATGGAAGAGTAAGTTTTAGTGGTTCTATTTTTCGATTATACTTCCCCATCTGTTTCAAATCTTTTTAACTGCATTCTTATTTAGTTTTATTAGCCTTTCTAATTTAATATAATATTTTATTACATTAAAACTTAAATACTTGCACCCGGAGGGTGCATATATTTGCTAGTATATATAATGTGTGTTGTGAAAGGTATACAAGCACAGGATGTTGTACTGGATGGATGTTTATTATAGGTAGTGATATCGACATTATAACGTCTCAGTCTGTCAGACCTTCTTCAGGACACGAGCTGAGTTCTTGTATTGAAGGATGTCGTTCTCATACTGACGAGGTTCTTGCATTCATGATTAGAGAGGGGGTGGTCAGCTGCTGATGCCTATTCTAAATGTTTAGGGTAGTAGTAGGATTATTCTTCTTTTCTTTGTGGGGTGTTGGTTGCATTTATGGGGTCAAAGAGTGTAATTGGAGTGATTTGGGGTGGAAAGTGCTCATTTGTGTATCCTAGATGCTAGGTTTGGTGAAGATAGGGGTGTGAATCTATCAGACCTTCTTAAGGACAGGGGCAGCCAGTACAACATTCCGTGTTTGTCTACCTTTCACCACGTACTGTCAGATTGATTTCCTCTTTTTACTCCCATATATATATATATATATATATATATATATATATAATATACCAAGCGTGTTGGTAAATCCTTGCGGTGAGAAAAAAAAACAGCAAATAGTTTGATTGTAAAAATATACTACCAAACATCAACCAGGGAGAAAAAAATTTTTGAAAAAAAGAAAAGACCAAGATATTCGTACCAACAAAAAATAATCTATTGGTACAGTATTTGGCCAAAAGAAAAAACAATTTATATGTATATATATGTATATAAGATATATATATATTCATATAACCGCTAGGAGAAAGCTAATAAGAAAAAGTGCTCGATACCTAAGTAGAGCCAATCAGAAGAGCTTTATGCGAAACTAATAGTAGGTTCGTCTGACTCATTAGATTATCTTATATATATATATATATATATATATATATATATATATATACATATATGGAAATACGATGAGGAAATTAATCCGACAATATGTGAAGAAAATGTTTTCAAAAATATAACAGACACAGGATGTTACGATCAAAGGAAAAATGTTTATATGTCTATACTTAAGAATTTCGGTTTATCATAAACCATCATCAGGACAATGCAAAAGAAATTATTCATTTTTCTCCCTTACAAAATTTCTTTTGCATTGTCCTGATGGTTTATCATAAACCGAAATACTTAAGTATAGACATATAAACATTTTTTCTTTGATCATAACATCCTGTGTCTGTTATATTTTGACATTGTCTTCATATATATATATATATATATATATATATATATATATAAATATGTGTGTGTGTGTTGTTATGGGATCCATGTATGCTTCTTTGTCAGTATATCTGATGAGCTATTATATTCATCTATATCATATATATATATATATATATATATATACTTACAGGACCTTTGAATATACTATAGTATGATGATTTAATTATTACAACATTTGATATGTTTACTTAAGAGCTATTGCTAAATAGTTCAATATGTAAAAAGTATAATAATCTTGATTTAACTTTCTGACTATCTTTTCTTTCTTTTTAACTTTTCATTATATTTGATTGAAACAGATTAATATTAAAGCTTCCATGCATTCACCTCTTCTCTCTATCCTTCCCTTACTCTCTTTCTTTATTTATTATAAAAATGGTATGGTCTATTATGTAGCTGATGTGATGACACTGATACGAAATAAGAAATCAACAATTAAGTGACACCAGATAATCAGGATTTATATTTTTGCATTTCATCTTGGATGATTTGGCTGGTCTCATTTTTAACCAAAGGGTGTTGTAAGATAAGGATATAATATATATATATATATATATATAATCAAATGATTGCATTACTGCATGAGACCCAGAGTCACAGAATATATATATATATATATACATACAAGGTGCATCAAAAAAAGTATCAAGATTTTTTGTACTCTTTGACACACCTTGTATTCTGGGGAAAAAAATAACGTTCCATTCATTGTTTATTTCTATCTTGGTAAATACAGCTCCAATCTGGATACTTTTATGACACACCTTATATATAATAATTGGAACTTTCTGATTGTTTTTCTAATCATGGTAATTTCCAAGGGTTTGGTAATTACCTACTCTTCCAAATGAGTTTGGAACTCTCCCTAGTAAAACTGATTCCGGTTGATTGAGGCCCAATTGACTTGGAAGAAGGATCCCTTCTCCATGGAAAATCACAGACTTTACAGAACAGAGGAAATGTTCCACTTAATCTCAAAGTCAGACAGTTAAAGTGTCTAAAGAATTGGTCTTCTCACTTCCTGTGTTTTGGCCTTACCAATTCCTAACACTTCTTTCTTTTAATTTTCTTCTTCTCTTCACTCCAAACACAAAATTGATGTTTGCAGTCTTTTAGGCGTGTCATCTCCTATCGTTCAACTTTGACTTCTACAGAATCTCTGAGGAATTGATTCTAAAAACTTTTGTTCGGATTTTTCCTTTTACTTTTTTTCAAATCTTCAAGAACAAAAGATTGGTTTAGTCTAATCTCTCATCGTAAGCTTTTAGCCTCGTATCTGTCTCAGTCTGTTCATACCCAACTGAGGGTGAGTGCCCTGGGGGGTAGTGGTTAACGTGCTGAACAGCAACATCATAGTAATTCTGTTCATATTTAACTTCTTCTGTCTGTTCATATCTATCTATATAAATCTGTTGATACATATCTAGCTATCTCAGTCAGTTCACATCTAGATCTAGCTATTTCAGTTTGTTCATATCTATCTATCTCGGTCTGTTCATATCTATCTATCTATCTCGGTCTGTTCATATCTATCTATCTATCTCGGTCTGTTCATATCTATCTATCTATCTCGGTCTGTTCCTATCTATCTATCTATCTCGGTCTGTTCATATCTATCTATCTATCTCGGTCTGTTCATATCTATCTATTTATCTCAGTCTGTTCATATCTATCCCAGTTATTCATATCTATCTATCTATCTCGGTCTGTTCATATCTATCTATCTCGGTCTGTTCATATCTATCAATCTCGTCTGTTCATATCTATCCAGTTTATTCATATCTATCTATCTATCTCGGTCTGTTCATATCTATCTATCTCGGTCTGTTCATATCTATCGTCTGTTCATATCTATCTATCTATCTATCTATCTATCTCATCTGTTCATATCTATCTATCTATCTATCTTGTTCATATCTATCTATCTATCTATCTCGGTCTGTTCATATCTATCTATCTATCTATCTCGGTCTGTTCATATCTATCTATCTATCTATCTATCTGTTCATATCTATCTATATCTATCTATCTATCTATCTATCTATCTCGATCTGTTCATATCTATCTATCTATCTATCTATCTGTCTATCTATCTATCTATCTATCTATATCTATCTATCTATCTATCTCTATCTATCTATCATCTCTGATCTATCTATATCTATCTATCTATCTATCTATCTATCTATCTATCTCATCTCTATCTATCTATCTATCTATCTCGGTCTGTTCATATCTATCTACCTATCTCGGTCTGTTCATATCTATCTATCTATCTCGGTCTGTTCATATCTATCTATCTATCTATCTATCTATCTATCTATCTATCTCTATCTCTGTTCATATCTATCTATCTATCTATCTATCTCTCTTCATCTATCTATCTATCTCTATCTCGATCTGTATCTATATCTACCTATCTCTATCTTCATATCTATCTATCTATCTATCTCGATCTGTTCATATCTATCTATCTATCTATCTATCTCGGTCTGTTCATATAAGAATTCAGCAGATAAGCAACTCCAGATAATCAGGATTAACATTTTTGCCTTTCATTTGGGATGATTTGGATAGTCCCATTTTTAACCAGAGCATGTTTCAAGATGATCACGGTTATACAATTAAGGAACATGAGTATTAATATATAGATATGGACTGTGGCAAAACAACTTTGAAGAAAGAGTTTTTACTTCGAGTTTAATAATGGTATAGTCCCCCACCCCAAGGCATATTAGAAACTAGTCTCTTATTACAAAGTTCAACTTTGCTACTAGACTAGAATATTCACTAAAGGAAGAATTAATGTCAAAATGACATAGATTATCTGTTACTTAAGAGATTCGGATAATAAAATTGCTTTCATCTTTATTCCTTAAGTGACGGTACACCACTTGAGTTAGAGAACCACCTGCTACCTTTTGTCTTCATAGAGGAATTGACTCTCCTGTGTAAGAAAGCAGAAAATCTCCTTGGACTGTTCTTTTTTTGTTTATGTTTTTTTTTTAAGTTGGGTGATCTATCCTATTGATAATATATATATATATATATATATATATATATACCAACCCCTCTGCATGAGCGGGATGCGACACAGGGTCAATTTCTTAAGTAGAGTGTAACAGGTTTGAATTCAGAGTTTTCCTTCTCCTAGACTGGTTACCTAGCTATGGTTAAAGAGCCCAGTCTGCCCTGCTATTTACCCATAGCTGGGGGGAGAATTGGATATTAGCGCTATGGGAAATGCAAACAGCTTTGTCCAGGAATTGAACCCATGTCGACAGGGTCCATTTCCTATGATTCTAACTATTAGACCATATACCTCCCATATATATATATATATATATATATATATACATATACACACACACACACACATACGCACACAATATATTAACCTTTATTCATGTTTCATTGTGTTAAATATAGGGGAGGGTATATTCAAAAGCGGAAAAAAACATTAACAAAATAATATGCAAATGACTTTCCCTTCTGTTACTTTTCAAATTTGAATTTTTAAATATCTTTTCTAATATAAATTAAATCTTCATTATTTTTGCTAAGCCCTAGTGATATTTAATCTGTATATATATTTACTTTGTCATTAAGTGTTTATTTTTCAAAGTTTCCTCCGGACATACATATACACACAACTGCCCTTACATATATATATATATATATATATATATATATATATATATATATATATATATATATATATATATATATTAGACTATTATGAAAATAAGAATGTTACCTCAAAATTTATTATTGTGGTTAATTGTTCATTTGATTGCGATGATGAAGATAGTATTTAATTCACCATTAAAACGTAAAATATAAAACTTTAAAGTGATTTATTATGTTATTTATTATAAGTTAGTCTCTCAGATCCATAATTGATTTGTTTATGTTTTACTCACAAACCCTCTTACTATTCGAATTATAATCTTTAAAAATATCTCCACAAATGTAAATAAAAATCTTCATGATTTTTGCACAAAAAGCAAGCACTGGTAATATCAATGTGTCAATATATTTACATTGTTTATTGTATTATTATATTGTAAAAATTAAAAATTTTTGAAAATTGAATTTTTCTTTTTTGTATTTTTCAGGTGAGTATCCTCTTCCTTCAAATTCATCTGGTAAGATAGCATTTTGTTTATTTTTTATTATTGTATATTTGTTGTCTTTGTTGTCGTTTTATTTTTGGATTATTCAGACTATTGTCCTCATCTTTATTGTTATCTGTACAATGTTTCGGCTGATGTACCCTTTGGCCTTCTTCAGGTCTTTCTTGTTGAGCCTTTTTGAACTCAGGAACCTTCTTGTTGTAATCAGGAGCCATCACAGAACTTTGAACCCAAACCTTTATTTAATCCAGGGATGTATCCTGTTCTCATTCCACTAACACAAGTTGGATACAAGTGTTAAGCTGTGTTAATTATTATTCTATGTTACTGTCAGGATTGAACAGATAACAATAAAGATGAGGACAATAGTCCAAATAATACTAATTATCAAGCCTCATCTCAAAAATTTAGAGAATTTTTTTTCTGTTTGTTGTGAAATGTGCCCTTGTCTTTTGTTTTGTTTTCCAAAGATTTATACTGGAACCATCATCAGGGATCAGATCTTGGGTGTTCTTTTATAAATTCTCTTTTAGTCTGCAAGGTATACAGGCTGATAAATGTATTTTTCTTTGTCTTTCCTTTTCTTTTTTCTTTCCTCTTCTTTCTTTGCCTTTCCTCTTCTTTTTCTTTGCTTCCTCTTCTTTTTCTTTGTCTTTCTTTTCTTTCCTCTTCTTTTTCTTTGTCTTTTCTCTTTTCTTTTTCTTTCCTTTCTTTTCTTGTCTTTTCTCTTTCTTTCTTTTCTCTTTTTTCTTTGTCTTTCCTCTTCTTTTTCTTTGTTTCCTCTTCTTTTTCTTTGCCTTTTCCTCTTCTTTTTCTTTTGTCTTTCCTCTTCTTTTTCTTTTTTTCTTTTTCTTTTTCTTTCCTCTTCTTTTCTTTTCGTCTTTTTCCTCTTTCTTTTTCTTTTTCTTTTCTCTTTCTTCTTTTTTTTTTTCTCTCCTTTTCTTTTTGATTTTTTCGTTTCCTCTTTCTCTTTCTTCTTACTTTTCTTCTCTTCTTTTGAATTGTAAAAAATAGTTATGTTCAACTTCCTTTCTACAAAAGAAAAGGTTATTAAATTATTGCAGTCCCTTTTATACATATCAATAGGCTCCCAATTTAATTTTTGCAAACAAAAGCAGAAAATATTTTTAACCAGATATTGAAATAGATCTAAAACAGCCAAATTTATTACAGGAAAATTTTAATTAATAATTAATTTCAGTTTGAAATCAAGTATTCTTCAGAACCATTACAAAAAGGACTGTGTGCATCTGTTCTCTTGATTAGAGAAGGGAAAAGAAGAGACAAAGACAAAAGATACTTTTAAGGTTCAGACTTTATTTCTAGGTTCATACCTATTTCTTGGAGACGTAATTTGTTCCTGAGCTAGTCAATAGAAGTCTTATATTAAAGGGAAATAACAGGTAACTTGAAACAAAAAGGCTATTTTTAGGCATTTTTTTAATAAATCCTTATAGGAATGGGGCTCTGGATTTAGAAAGTTCTCAACAGGATGTTAAGAGTTAACCCATTGATGGGACCCAATAGGTACTACCACTTTCGGTCAAAGTGGACCTGGGAGTAATGGCAATGAAGGGATATTCCATACTTCCTAGAGCTCCAAAATCGAAACTTCACCAATGTTTGAAGTTAGACTATCCCCAAAATTTGAGCTTTCAATTAAAAAAAATTGGTGAAAATAATGTTCAATATATGTGAAATACTAATAGAAAATTTTTTTTTTTCACCTTGCTATAAAAAATCAGAAATCATCAATAACTTAAAATTGGTTGACTTGCAGACTTTTTTCTACAAAAAGACAAAATTTCAGAAAGACTGAAGGGTGTGGGTGACATGGCCTGGATGATTTGACATGGACATGTAGATATGTTTGTAGCCAAATAATGAAAAATCTTATTATAATGGAGATTGTGTGTTTTTCTGTCTGTAACCGAAACTATATTACAATTCAAGTCATAATTCCCTTAGTTATTTACATCACATTCTCCATGATTTTATTTTTTATTTAAACCTCAATTATTAATAAAATTGTTTTACATCATTAAGACTGTTGACCATATCTACATACTAATAACATGCAATTGTATTTATATATACAACAAAATAGCGGATTACAGTTTGAACGGGAAGGCTAATTTGCAAATTGATATTTAAAATTGATTTAATAAATATATGCTTAGTATTATTGATTTCTAACTGTTTGGTTTTATTTTAATGAATATGAGCAAAAAATCTTCGGATAAATCTTAAAAGAAATCCATTAACAAGAAAAATAACTGTAAAATATTCTTTACTTCTTATTTAACTAAATAGTTAATTAGGAAAATTTACCAATGAAAGACGGGAGTAAGGGAAAATGATGGAAGAGTTAGTTTCAAAGTTGTTCTATTTTTCAATCATACCCCCTCTGTTCCAAATCTTTTTATCTACATTCTTATTCAGTTTCATTAGCCTTTCTATTTTGATATCATATTTTATTATAAAATTTAACTAAAATACTTGCACCCGGAGGGTGCATATATTTGCTAGTGTAGTTAATGTTTGTAGCCAAATAATGAAAAATAAATGAATAAATAAATAGCATTTATTTCACATCCACATCATCCAGTTGTGATTGATCACATCATAGCAGTGACAATTCATGGGCTGGCCCTTTTAGTCCAATCAAACCTTGGTCTAAATTTATAGAGAATTCATCTTCATCCACAAACTAAACATTGATGATCAGACAAGTGACTATCATGTCTGCATCATCTTCACAGAATCAAGGCAGATTCCAACCATTATGATTTATAGTCAAGGTGATGTTAACCTTTCTGTACTTACAATCACCATGACAACAGCTTCCATTTCCTTCTTCTAGTTCCATCATTACAATCTTTAGTGTCCACATGGTGCCGCTTATTTTATATGGCTATTCTCTTGTAATCACTTCTAATTATACACTTTTAATCTATCATTTCTTACAGTTCCTATAAGTTGCCAAACTATTCTTTTCTCCAATATTCATTATACTATGACACTCTATGCCTTTAAAAAAACCCAAGATTTCAATATCTTCTTTTATATTTCTTAAAAACTCTATAATCAAATAGTTTACTTAATGACTTTGAATATCTTTTGGGATTAAATTAAAATAATTCCAACTGTAATGGAAAGCATGTAGACATGATGAGAATTGGTTCTTCGATTACACACTGGAGATTTTGACAATGCAAACACATTTCATCATCCTCCACTTCTCGAATTCTTTGTCCCTTCAACCCCCCCCCCAAAAAAATAAATCGCAGAAGATAACACAAGAGATTTACATATAAAAACAGCATATTAAACATGCATGCAACATATATTATGGGGCACCGTGCCTAATTAGAGTTTAGAAAGGACTCGCCACCAAGAGTTCATTCTAGACAGACTGTTAGCATTCACATTGCTAATACCCTGGGAAAGGTATGAATCCCAATTCCTCTCCAGCTATGTAATAGCTGGTAACACTCATAACCATGGGCTAGGACCAGTTAAAGAAGGAAACCGGTTAACCCCTTAGAATGACCTCTTGGCAAGATATAATAATATATATAAATATGAAACATAAATTAGGATCTAGACATATCAACCCTCCTGATATTTATTTTTAATAATAAAATAATTAAATCAAAAGCTAATGAACCTAATAAGAATTCCCAATAAAAAATTGAAATGGAGTATACGGAAAAAACAACTAAACCTACTCTTCATTCACTTCCGTTTATTTCAATGCCTAAATTTCCTAGTTTTAAACTTTTAGTTAAATTAGAAGTAAAGAATAATTTACATATTCTCCTTTTATGAATCTTTTAGATTTATTGCGAAGATTTCTCATATTATTAAGGATAAAAACCAAACATTAAAATCATAATACCAAGCACGATTTTATCAAAATATTTTAATATCAATATCTAATTAGCTTTATGTACACTGAAAACTGGATGTTGTATATATAAACAATGCATGTTATTGTATGTATAAGCCAACAGTTATAATAATGCAAACATTTAATAAATAGTTTAATAAAATAGAATCATGGAGAAATGACGTAAATAACTAAGAATGTGACTTGAGTTAAATAAGTTTCGGATACAACAGAAAAACACACAATCTCCATATAAAGATGTTAGAAAAGATATAATATATATCTATGATATGTAGAAAAGATATATAGTTATAATACTAATATCTATGAATTAGTAAGAAAATATATACTATATATATCTATATATCTATAATATGTAGAAAAAAAATCTATATATCTATGAATATGTAGAAAAATATAATCTATATATCGAATATGTTAGAAAAGTATAATATATCAATATCTTGAATATGTAGAAATAAACATATATATAATTAAGTTATACGTTGAAAAATACTATAATATATATACTATGTTATACATTGAAAGATAAACATAATATTATATACTATGTATACATGAAAAGATATAGACATATATTATATATATGTATATAATATATCTATGTATACGTTGAAAATTAAAATATATAATATATTATAATATATATATATCATTATACGTTGAAAGATATAGAATTAATATATATATATATATATTAATAATAATCTATGATACGTTGAAAAGATATAACATATATAATATAATATATATAATATCATGATACGTAAAAGAAGAAATATTATATATATATATATAATTATATAATAGTATACTGAAAAGAGATAGACATAATATATATATATCTATGTTATATTTGAAATATAAACATATAATATATATATCTATAAATATGTTGAAGATATAGACATATATAATACTTGTATACGTTGAAAAGATATAAAATATATATATATCTATGTATACTTGAAAAAGATAAATAATATATATCTATTATACGTTGAAAAGTATACATATATAATATATGATATGGTGAAAAAGTATTAATCTATACAATTATTCCATCTCCTGTTCTATCTATCAATCTATGGTTCATATCCAGATTGGACTTCACCCCTCACATAGATAAATATCATACACAGACATTTAAGACCCTCACACTGTTTCTGCACTGATATGTAAAGGTAGGTTCCATAAGGGCAATAGGGGTGAGGCAATCAAATATCGCTTACATACTAGCTGATGATACACAAAAAAAAAATGAAGAGAGTGACTCCCCACTAAAAGCAAGGAAGCAGCAACGAGGCTAAACTCAGGAAAGAAAACCGCAAAACGTTAATTTTTAATGTAATACACACTTATACAATCCAAATTGTATATACATGCTTTTAGTTGAATTGCTTTAAACAAGTGGCATCGTCCCTAAGTGATGTGGCCCCCCCCAAAAAAACCAAAAAAACAAAACAAAAAAAACAATAGAGAATAAGAAAATAATAAAGAAAAACAAAAACAAACAAAGAAAACAAAAGAAAAAAAATTTACAACCTTCTATGAAAAGCTATCTGTCAAGAACCTTTCGAACAGCTTAAGTTACAAAAAAAAAAAAAATGATATCTGAAATAAGAAGCCTGCCATATCTATCATTATCATCATCATCTATCCAGTCTTTTCTATCTCCTATTAAAAAATCTAATCTGAAAAAATTGCAGTCTTCATTTCAGTCTGTTTCTAATCTATCTATCCATCTGTTCTATCTATCATCGCATTCGTTTCTATCTATCTACTATCTACTCTTTTCCGCTGAACCATTAACAATGTATGTGAGGATACTGGATAGAGTTTATCTGAGCATCCATGATTGAATCTAATCAAAATAGACTTTTCATATTTACAGATTAACATAAAAAACTAGCTAGGCCTAGGTCAGAAAATTGATCAATACGATATTTGAATTTTCGTTTTCAACTAATCGTTTGGATCATTTAATGATGCAAATAAAAATAAAGTCGTCGGGGCCCAAAGTCGGATCTGCCAGATAGTGAGGGAGCTATCCTTTTCACTAGTGCTACCAGAATTGTTGCTCTGAAGTAACCATCGAACACAGCCCTTACTTACCACAGAGATCAGTTACTTATTATCGAGGGTGTATCAACCAGGACCTTTGATATAGGCGAACTCCTCTACCGACTGAACTAAACGCGCTTATTATAGTAATTAGTGAGAGGTTATCCGAGATCAGTTCTGATCATCAAATAAACGTTTTATATTTTAGCAAGGATGTCCATAGAGGAATGTCGTTAGCAGGTTGGCGTGTGCCAGCTGCCTGCCAAAAAAGAAAGAAAAACGTTTTGTTATAATTGATGTAATGATGATGTAAATGTGGCCAAGATGAAGAAGAGGAAATTCAGAGTGTAAGATGAGGCATGAAAAACTAGTGATATTGTGTCATTCTCGTCCTCACCCTAGCACACAAACATGCTACCTCCTACCACGCCCGCGTCACGAAGAATTTTCCCTTAGCTCAGCTGACTAGCAAAATATCATCACCCTGAACAGTATCCATAATAATATATAAATAATAATATGTGGTGATGAGTAATTATGCAATCCTTTTATTATCTGCTATCTCCGCCCAATCTATATCAAATGAATTAATCAACTTATATACACATTCTTTAAATACTATAAATCCACAGCCTGTTTACTCTCACTTCCTGTATATATCTCAAATATCTATGATCTACCTTCCAGCTAATATATAATATTATATATATATATATACTAGCCAAAATATATACCCTCCGTGCAAAGATTTGAATTAATGTTAATGAATGTTAAATTTGAAATACTTTTAAACTAAATAAAAATCCAAATAAAATATTTGAAACAGAGGTATACGAAGAATAGAACAACTTTAAACTAATCTCCATCATTTTCACACTCCCTCCTTTTATTTGCTTAATTTTCCTAATTTAAACTATAGTTAAATTATGAAGTAAGAATAAAATTACTGTTTAATTTCTTTATATTAAATCTTTTAAGATATCCCTGATTTTTTTCATATCCTAAAAAAAAAACAAACAATTAGAAATCAAAATACCAAGCGCATATTAATAAAATCTAAACTTTATATCAATATGCAAATTGGCTTTCCCAGTTCACACTGTAACCCGCTATTATGTTGCATATATATACAATTGCATGTTATTAGATGAATTAAAGTCAAAAGTATAATAAGAAACAATTTTATCAATCTGAGGTTTAAATAAAAATTAAATTCCTGTGAATGTGACACAATAACTAAGGAACTTATGACTTGAGTATGATTATAGTTTCGGCTTCAGACAGACAAACACACAATCCTCCTTATAATAAATATAGCCTATCACTGATTATTGGCACTCCACTAAGACTATATAGATAATTAACAGCCTATCACTGATGAGCACTATAACCAAACCACAAAAAATGCCACCTACTAACCTCCAACCAAAGTGAAATGAGTGATATATATATAAACTATTCACCATGTCTAATCATATCTATCTCCAGTCTGTTCATGTAATCATCTATCCCCAATCCAATGAATCTATCCAACGATATATTATAAATATTATATATATATATATTATACCATTGAAAAAGAATAAATAATAAAAACTGGAAAAATCCAGTAAAGAAAAAACATAATTAAAAAAGTGAAGAAAAGACCAAATGGGAAAAAAGAAGAAGAAGGAAAGTAAATGAGAAGGAAAAGAAAAAGAGAATGGGAAGAAAGAAAGGAAAAAAGTGAAGAGGGAAAAAAGAAATAGAAGAAAAAATAACAAGAAAAAAGAAAAAGAGAAATGGAATAATAATCAAAAAGAAAAAGAAGTGGAAAAACGGAAGAAAAAAGAAGTAAGAAAAGAGAAGAAAAAAAAGAAAACCAAGAGAGAACGAAAGGAATATCCAATGAAGAAAACCAAAAAGGAAAAAACTGAAGGGCGAAAACAGTAGACATGAAATTAAAATTGGAAAAAAAAAAGGACAAATTAAAAGCATGACGGGAAGTAAATGAGAAAAAATAGAAAAAGAAAAGAGAACATGAAATGAAAAAAAAGAAAAGATTAATTCCTGGAATGAGAAAAAGGATAACTAGTTAAAGAAAGAAAAGGTAAGGGGGAATCAAGGAAGGAAAAAACGAAATGAAAAACTGAAGGAAGAAGGTTGAAGAATGAATTAAAAAGAAAGAAAAAAAGAAGTATTTGAAAAAGGAAGAAATAACAAATAAAAGAAAGTGAAAAAAAAAAGACAAATTAAAAAGATGATAAAGGAAATAAATGAAGAAAAAATGTTTATAAAGAAAAGAACACCGAAGAAAATAAAAGAAAAAGAATAGAAATTAATGTAAACAGGAAAGAAAAATCTCAATGAAGGAAAAGGAATATGAAAGAAAGGAAAAAGGATAATTAGGGTGAAAAAATGATAAGGGGAATGAATTGAAAAAAAAAAAAAAAAAAAAAAATGAAGAAGAAGCAAGAATGAATTAAAGAGAATTAATGAAATAAAAAGGAAAGGAAATCTGAATGGAAGGAAAAAGGAAATATGAAAGAAAAAAAAGGATAAGTTTAGGTAAAATAAAAAAAGGAGAAGGGGAATGAATGAAAGAAAAAAAAAAAGAAAAGAGAGGATGAAAGATGTAAGAAGAAGCAAGAATGAATAAAGGGGAAAAAAAAAGAATTTTGAAAAAAGTATAATAATAACGGAAACTGAAAAATCAGTTAAACGACCAAAATCTCAGCTATTAAATGAGGAATTGGCCTGGCGCTGTAGTGCAGCTGTGAATGGTGAGTGTGATTTTGGTTTGTGTGTGTTTGGAGTGCGAGGACCGGTGTGGTGAGTATGAAGTCGGCTGATTTTTCAGCTTTTTCTGGTTATTTGTTGCCGGTGTGTTGTGATTTCTCTCTCTCTCTCTCCCACCGTTAAAAATTCGACTTCATGGGACTCTCTGTCCTCACATTCTTTTTTCTGAATTTCCTTTGTTTTTCTTCAATTCTATTATCTCACCTGTCCTACGTCTTTTTAGCCTTCTCCACCTTGAAAATTAGTCCCACATAATATATAATTTTCTTATACATAATTGAAGAAGTTTCCCGTTAACATGCGAGGATTTTTGGCGGTGAATATACCCTTATGGTCATGTCAACAGTCCTGCTTAATTCTCTATAATCCTTGCAGTCGGCTGGTCCGATTCGATTTTTTTCCTGTGTTAACTTTATGGTGTATGCGTGAATTCAGAAACCCTGGTCATGTTCGCCCGTCCCTCATAAAATTATAGGTTTGAAACTGGACATAAAAAAAGAAATGATAGACATTTAACGCTGGTATTTTTTCCTATTGAAGGGCTAGTTCAATATTTTTCCTCCTGTTTCCTTCATTAGAGATTTTAACTTTCCTGTTTATTTCATTTCAAAATTCTCTTTACTTTTATTTCATTCGTGTTCTCTCTTTCTTTATTAAACATTTTTTCTTCATTTACTTTCCTTTATTCATCTTTTTTAATTTGTCTTTTTTTTCACTTTCTTTTAATTTGTATTTCTTTTCCTTTTCAAATACTTCTTTTTTCTTCTTCTTTAATTCATTCTTACTTTCTTTCCCTTCAGGTTTTTCATTTCGTTTTTCCTTCCTTGATTCCCCCTTCACCTTTTCTTTCTTTACTAAGTTATCCTTTTTCCTTCATTTCAGATTATCTTTTTCTTTTTATTTCATTCATGTTCTCTTTCTTTTTCTTTTTTCTTCATTTACCTTCCGTCATGCTTTAATTTGTCTTTTTTTTTCCAATTTAATTCATTCTTACTTTCCTTCAGTTTTTCTTTTTGTTTCTTCATTGATATTCCTTCGTTCAGTTTTTCTTTTTAATTTTCAGTTCCTGTTATTTCTTCCTTTTTCAAATTCTTCTCTTTTTTTCTAATTCATTCTTGCTTCTTCCTTCAGTTTTTCATTCCCCTTTTTTCTTTTATTGATCTACCTTCATTCATCCCCTTTCTCTTTTTCTTTCTTTTACTTTAGTTATCCTTTTTTCTTCTTCATATTCCTTTTTCCTTCATTCAGATTCTCTTTTCCCTTTTCTTTCATTCAACATTCTCTTTTTCTTTTTCCTTCTTCATTTACTTTCCTTCATTCATCTTTTTTCATTTGTCTTTTCTTCACTTTTTTAAATATGTTATTTGTCATTTACTGATTTTCAGTTTTTATTATTTATTCATTTTTCAATGTAATATATATATATATATATATATATATATATATATATATACAGGTTGCGATAGATTCATTGATTGATAGATAGATTACATGAACAGACTGAGATAGATATGATTAGACATGGTGATTAGTTATATATATATCACTACATCACTTTGTGAGTTAGTAGTGGACCAATATTTTTTGTGGTATTGTTAGTAGAGTGCTCAATACCAGTGATAGGACTGTTATATATATATATATACCAAGTCCTTAGTGGAGTGCTCAATATCAGTGATAGAGCTATATCTTATTATAATGGAGATTGTGTGTTTGTCTGTCTGAAGCCGAAACTAAATCACTACTCAAGTCATAATTCCCTTAGTTATTTGTGTCACATTCACCAGGAATTTATTTTTATTTAAACCTCAGTTATTGATAAAATTGTTATACCTTATTAATACTTTTGACTTTATCTACATTCTAATAACATGCAATTGTATTTTAATATGCAACAAAATAGCGCGGTTACAGTGTGAACAGGAAAGCTAATTTGCATATTGATATTAAAAGTTTAATTTATTAAATATGCGCTTGGTATTATTGATTTCTAATGTTTGTTTTTTTTCTAAAGAATATGAACAAAAAACTCAGGGATAAATCTTAAAAGAAATCCTTTAATATAAAGAAATAACAGTAATTTTATTCTTTACTTCATAATTTAACTAAATAGTTTAAATTAGGAAAATTCAGCAATAAAAGGAGGGAGTGATGAAAAATGATGGAAGACTTAGTTTCAAAGTTTGTTCTATTCTTCGATTATACCCCCTCTGTTTCAAATCATTTTATCTTGGATTTTTATTTAGTTTCAAAAGTATTTCAAATTTAACATATTTCATTACATTAAAATTCAAATACTTTGCACCCGGAGGGTGCATATATTTGCTAGTATAATATATATATATATATATATATATATATAAACAAGCTGAGATAGGTATAGATACATAGATATATGGAGATATATACAGGCAAAGTGAGATGTAACAGGGCTGTGATTTTATAGATATTTTAACAGAATGTAGTATATATTGATAATTCATTATGATAAATAGAAATGAAACGACTGAGGATAGACAGATATAAGTAAAAAAGGATCTGCATAGATTAACATACATGCACACACTCATATATATATATACTATATATATATATATATATATATATTGGATAACCTGTTCCAGGGAGAAAGATGGATGATCCACATGTATTTGCTAGTCCATGCTCTGAAAGCCTAAAAGGGTAGAAAATCTCTTCCGTGACAGCCTGGGGCGTTGAGTAGGAGGTCAGCCATGTTTTGCATCGTTGCTAGGGGTGACGGACGAGAAATGACACAAATATCACTCCACCTAGTTTTTCACTGCCCTCATCACCTTACCCTCTGACATTATTCTTCCCCCTCTTCTTCATCTTTGGCATCATCATTACCATCATCATTACCATCATAATGTCCATACAAAAACCGTCTTTTCTTTCTTTTTTGGCAAGGCAGCTGGCCAACACGCCATACCTGCAACGGACCATCCCCAATCATCGGACATCCTTGCTAAATATCAAAACGTTTATTTGATTAGATTCAGACACTGGATGCTCGGATAAAACACTCTCCACTAATACCTCACCCTACATCATTAAGCGCCAGTTTAGCTCAGTCGGTAGAGCAGTTCGCCTATGAATCACAAGGTTCCTGGTTCGATACCACCCCTCGCCAACTCAGCATATGAGTAGCACTGGGATCTCTGTGGTAAAGTAAGGAGCTGATGTTCGATACGGTGCTCCACTTCAGATGCCAAAACAATCTCCTTGGTCTAGCACTAGTGAAAAAGGGATAGACTCCCTCACTATCTGGCAGATACCGACTTTGGGTCACCCCGACGACTTTACTTTTTTTATTTGCATCATTAAATGATTCCAGACACGACTTAAGTTGAAAAACGACAAATCAAAATATCCATTATTTAGATGCAATTATCTGACCTAGGCCTAGCCTAGTTTTTTTTATGTTACATCCTTGCTAAATATGAAAACGTCTATTTGATTAGATTCAGTCACTGGATGCTCAGATAAAACTCTATCCAGTAATACCTCACCATACATCGTTAAATGGTTCCAGACGGAAACAGAGATAGATAGATAGATAGATAGAAACAGAATGAGATAGATAGATAGAAACAGAATGAGATAGATAGATAGATAAAAACAGACTGAGATAGATAGACTGATAATTTCTATCAGATAGAAACTTTTTATAGAGATAGAAAGAGACTGAGATAGATAGATAGATAGATAGATAGATAGGACAGGCTTTTCTTATTTTTCTAGATATCATTTTTTTTTTTTTTTGTAACTTTAAAGCTGCTTCCCGAAAGGTTCTTGAACAGATTAGCTCTTTTCATAGAAAGGTTGTAAGTTCTTTTTTCTTTGTTTTTCTTTTGTTTTTGTTTTTTGTTTTTTCTTTATTGATTTCCTTATTTCCTACTTGTTTATTTTTTGTTTTTTTTTGGTTTTTTTTTTGGGGGGGCCATCACTTCAGGGAAAAACGATGCACTTAGTTTAAAAGCCACATTCAACTAAAAGTCATGTAGTACTACAATTTGCACTTGTATTAAGTAAGTGTATTACATCTCCAAATAAATAAACCAGTTTCTGACGGGATTTTCTTTCCTAGTTTCAGCCTCGCTTGCTTGCTTACCTGCTTCTATAACAGTGGAGGAGTCACTCTCTTCCTTGTGATCAATCAGCTAGTCATGTCAAGCCATAGAACCTATTTGATTGCCTCACCCCTATTGCCCTTATGGCAAACCCTTAACCCTTTTTATCATATCAGTGCTAGAAAGCAGTGTCTGAGGGTCTTAATGTCCTGTGTATGATATTAAACTCTATGTGAGGGTGAAGTTCCAATTCTGGATATGAACCAATAGATATGATAGATATGAACAGGAGATGGAAGAAATAATCTGTATAGATTAACATACATTTTTTTCAACATATACATATATATATATATATGTCTATATAGCGTTATATCTTTTCAACATATACATAGATATATATATATGTCTATATCTTTTCACATATACATAGATATATATATATATATGTCTATATCTTTTTATATATATACTATATATATTATATATATATATATATGTCTATATCTTTTCAACGTATACATAGATATATATATATATATATATATATATATATATATATATGTCTATATCTTTTCATATACATAGATATATATATAATATATATATATTATATATATATATCTTTCAACGTATACATAGATATATATATATATATATATAATATATATGTCTATATCTTTCAATGTATACATAGATAATATATATATATATATCTTTTCAATGTATACATATATATATATATATATGTCTATATCTTTTCAACGTATACATATATATATACATATATGTCTTTCTACATATTCATAGATATATAGATCTTTCTACATATTCATATATATAGATATAGATAGATATATATATATATCATAGATATATTATATATCTTTTCTACATATACATAGTATCTATATCTTTTCTACATCTTATTATAATATTGTGTGTTTTTTCTGTCTGTACCGAAACTATATACTACTCAAGTCACAATTCCCTAGTTATTTACGTCACATTCTCCATGATTCTATTTCTATTTAAACCTCAATTAATAATAAAACTGTTTGACATTATTAATACTGTTGGCCTTACCTAAATACTAATAACATGCAATTGTATTTATATATACAACAAAATACCAGTTTTCAGTGTAAACATAAAGCTAATTTGCATATTGATATTAAAAAAAATGATTTTGATAAAAATGTGCTTGGTATTTGATTTCTAATTGTTTGGTTTATCTTAATGAATATGAGTAAAAATCTCTTCAATAAATCCTAAAAGAAATCATTAACAAGAAGAAATAACTGTAAATTTATTCTTTACTTCCTAATTTAACTAAATAGTTAAACTAGGAAAATTTAGCATTGAAAAACGGAAGTGATGAAAGAGTAAGTTTCAGTTGTTCTATTTTCCGATTATACCCCCTCCATTTCAAATCTTTTTATTTGAATTCTTAATTAGTTTCATTAGCCCTTCTGATTTAATCTAATATTTTATTACATTAAACTTAAATACTTGCACCCGGAGGGTGCATATATTTTGCTAGTATACATAAATATGTTTATTCTTTTCAATATTATATATATATATATATATATATATATATATACCAACCCCTCTGCACAAGCAGGTCAATTTCTTAAGCGGGGTTAACAGGTTTTCCTTCTCTTAGACTGGTTACCTAGCCATGGTTAATGAGTCCAGTCTACCCAGCTATTTACCCATAGCTGGAGAGAGAATTGGATTCATACCTTTCCCAAGGGTATTAGCACCATGTGAAATGCTAACAGCTTCGTCTAGGAATTGAACTCTGGTTGACGAGTCCATTTCCTACAACTCTAACCATTAGGCCACGTGCCTCCAATAAATATATGTATGCATGCATGTTTAATATGCATGTTTACTTATATGTAAATCTCTTGTGTATCATCTTTCTGCTGATTTTAAATTTTTTTGGGGGGTGGGTGAAGGGACAAAGAATCTACCGAGAGTGAGAGATGATGAAATGTGTTTTGACATTGTCAAAATCCTCCACGTGTGGTAATCGAAGGAATCCCAATTCTCATCATGTCTCACATCAGGCCTTCCATTCACAGTTGGAATTATTTTATCAAAGAATATTCAAAGTCATTACCCGCCCTTCTTCTTCTTCTTTTTCTTCTCCTTCTTTCTTCTCCTTTTTCTTGGAACCCTGGGAGTATCAGTTTCAGTTTTAAAGACATTCTCTTCTCCTACCTTTTCTTATCGTTAGTAGAATCACTTTACTTCCTTCTTGTATAGTCTTCTTGTTAACTTGAAGAAAATCAGGAAGGGACCCCTTTCTTTTTTTTTTTTTTTTTAGATTTTTTATTTCTCTCCCTACCCACCCTTGCTTTTAAAAACTTTTTTCTTCCTTGGCATTTTTTTTTTTAATCTTTTTTACTATCATTTTTTTTTTTAAATGATATTTTTTTCTTTTATTTATTCGTTTGAATCTTTGTTGTCATTGAGAAATTACCTGTATAGGAAATACGCTAAAAGCTTTGTGGGGGATTCTACACACATTGTTTTCCTCATACTGATATTTTAATTTTTGTTTTACTTGTTTTTGTATTTTTTATTTTTTTTATTCCACTTATTTTTATATGTTCTGATCCCTCTATCATAAAATTCTCTGTAGGTGGCTAATATTAACCCCCAACAAAAACCCCAGGAAGAATTGCCCAAAAATGTTACAAAAAATAAAAATAAAAAAGGCAGTAAATCTTTCGTCCCAGATTTCATTCTTTGCATTTTTTATTTTTCATTTTTTTTTGTCATTTGTCTTCTATTTTTTCATTTTTTTTTTTCATTTTCGTTTATTTTTATTCTGTTCATTTTTTTCTTTTATAAAATTTTTTTTCATTTTTTTTTCTTTTTTCATTTTTTTTTTGCATTCTTTGCATTTTTTCTTTTTGTTTTTTTTTACAATTTTTTAATTGTCATTTCTTTTTCATTTTTTTCTTTTTCTTTCATTTTTTTCATTGTTCTTTATTTTTATTTTATTCATTTTTTTCCTTTTTAAAATTTTTTTTTTTTTCATTCTTTGCATTTTTTTATTTTTCATCTATTTTTCCTTTTTGTCATTTTTTTCATTCATTTACTTTTTTTATCATCTCTCTTTCATTTTTCTTCTTTTTTTTTTCATTTTTATTTCTTTTATTCTGTGCATTTTTTCTCATTTTTTTTTGTTTCTTTATTTTTTTTCAATTTTTATTTTTTTTTTTTTTTCTTTCTTTTTTTTCATTCTAAATTCTTATCTTCATTCGTTTGACAAGAAGAAATTTCAAGAAAGAATATTCTTCCCAAATTTCTTGTCCTGCAGAAACTGATTAGGCAGTCTGAAAATATTTACAATCAATTAAGAATACCAAAAATATCTTTGTTTTACTTCTGGCTCAGTTAACTTGGCAGCCATTTTGAAAGAATTATTCAGCAGAAACATTCAACTTTCATGACCCAAAAAACAAAATGTCGCATTCCATATAAACTCGTTAAAAATTATCTGAAAAAAGCCAAAAAAAAGAAGCAATTATTCATAACCATTATTAATTTTACAAATATTTCCCTTTCATCTTAATTTCAATTGCTTTTTATCATAACATACTCCTATATAAATATATTTGGGAGTTTGTGTGTCTGTGCATGTATCATAATCTCTCTCACAAACACACACACACGCACACACACACTATCTCTCTCTCTCTCTTTATATATATATATATATATATATATACATACAAGGTGTGTCATAAAAGTGCCATGTTTGAAGATATATTTACCAAGATAGAAATAAACAATGGATGGAACATGAATTATTTTAGAATACAAGGTGTGTCAAAAAGTGCAAAAAAAATCTCGATATTTTTTTACTCACCTTGTATATATGTATATAATATCTGGGTTACGGTAGCATTGACAGCCTCTGTGATCTGCAGACCAAGCTAGATCTGAAAATTGCATAGCCGAGAAACTGACCGTAATCAGGCACCATTGACTACATATACACACTACTTTATCACACATATATGTGTGTGTAAAAATTCATGTAGACTGATATTGTCCATATAATCCTTAATATATATATATGTATGTGTGTGTGTGTTTGGGCATGTGTATCACTCTCTCATGTGTGTATATATATATATATATATATATATATATATTCCTGCATGTGTTTCACTATCTCTCTCTCCCTCTCTCTCTCTCTTATATATAAATATATATATGAGAGAGAGAGAAAGAAAGAAAAAGTGATACACATTCATACATACATACATATATACATACTCACAGTCTATATATGCATATATCATTCTTTTTCACTTTTATATATATATATGTATATATATATAAATATATATATAAAGTTAGCACAATTTTTTACAATTGAAATCATTTATATAAAGAGAAACTGAGACAGTGATACTAACACATACATATACATACAGAAAGAGGTAGTGATACACACACACACCCCAATATATATATATATATACATACATATATACATATATACATACACATATAGTCCCACACAGATATATGTAGATGCATGTAAGTTTTTTTGGTTTTTTTTCAAATTACAACCGAAGACACTGACTGACAAATAAAGCAGAAATAATTGACAAGCATAATTTTGACACTCGAAAAAGAAAACTGACAATGCTGACAAGAGAGTTAAGAAAACGAAGATGCCATCTCCGCTAACAGACATGATATTTTACTACCCTGACTCTCACGCACCATCAGACACTGCTCACAAAATCTGAAATATATTTTTCCATCTTTACCTTCAGGTCATCATGTATTTTTGTCTCCCGAAAGAATAGCTATCAAACTACCGGACAAAAATTTTTTTTTTTTCAAATAAAAAGAAAAAAAAAAAAGAAAAAAAAAAAACAAAGCTGTAAAACAAAAATATTGAAATATGTTTTGAAAGTGAAAGTGAAAGTAGATTGGGGAAAGGAAAGGAATTTCCTGAATGGAAAAAAAAAAAAAAAACTTGCACTGCATACCAATTACAAATTAGCCCATTTGCTTGCCAATTGTCTTACCGTTTTATAATCATCCGTTTTCAAGTGTAAAAATTTATGCAGACTTATTTTTCATGCATTACTTTTTTAGTTTTTTTTGACGATTTTTTTTTTTTTTTTTTTTTTTTTTTCGGAAAAATTTTCAAAACTGTCAGGCAGTTAATTGGAACCGAATTTTTGAATACTCACCAAATATTTTAAGAAACAGCATGCACTAAAATAACAACAAAGTTATTTAATATAATGAGCTAACCTTAATAAATTTCTCTCTCTCTCTCTCTCTCTCTCTCTCTCTCTCTCTCTCTCTCTCGCTCTCCTATAAATATATAACCTGGAAAAATAACAAATTATTAACTTTAGAAGTCTGACTTTTCTGTCTGATGATTGTGCACACTTCATGAAACATGAAACAAATTTTTGAAAAATCATCAAATATCTCCAAGAAGCATTTTCTAAAATAATAAAGTTATCTTATATAATAAGGTAACCTTAATAAATTCTCTCTCTCTCTCTCTCTCTCTCTCTCTCTCTCTCTCTCTCTCTCTCTCTAAATATATAACCCAGAGAAATATTGAATTACTAATTCTAAGAGTCTGACTTTTCTGTCTGATGATTGGGCAAACATAAAGCAAATTTTTGAATACTCATCAAATATCTCCAAGAAGTAGTATGCACTAAAATAACAAGAGTTATCTTATATAATGAGCTAACCTTAATAAATTATCCCTCTCTCTCTCTCTTTCCTATAAATATATAACCCAGAAAAATATCAAATTATTAAGTCCAGAAGTATATATATATATATATATATACTAAACAGATACATTAGAGCTCTGCCAATCTTGAACATCATGCATAAGCTGTACTCCTGTTTTCAGGAATTAACTCTTCTAGCACTAACACAGTACCCCCCCCCCACGCCACCTTACCCCCCCCCCACATAACCTGTCACATAAAATGAAAATATCTGGGCCAATCTTAAAGTTCCAACCAAATCTTCAAAGTATTGGTTTTATCTACCGACAACGATGACAAGATTGAAATATACATTTACTTATCTTTCCCCCCACCCCACCGACCCCCATCTGTCCATCTCTCTTCTGTCCATGTCTATTCATCTTCATCTCTGATTTAATATCGACCTTGTGTGCCACCCACCCGGGGGGGAGAGGGTAGACGGGGGAATGCAGAATATATACTTACCTTCTGATCTATTGATTGGCATATCAATGTATCATCAATTGAAATATTCAATGTTTCGTCTGTGTCGATCTTTATTGATCTATTTATCAATTTCTATCAGTCTATTCTTTATTCCAGCGTTGTTATTTATCAAGTTTTGCTAAGTCTGACATACATTCGCCAACAATACCTGACGTTTCAATGTGGTCACCCATTTCAGAAATGAACAGGCTAAATGTTGCTTAACTTTGAAAATGGCTATAGTAGTTGCTATTTATTAAGCTTTGCTAAGTCGGACACAAATTTTCTATAGCTGGAATGTTTATATGTGGTCACCCATTTCAGAACTGAACAGGCTGATTGTTGCTTAACTTCAAGCATGACTATAATACTTGCTATTTATTAAGCTTTGCTAAGTCTGACATACATACTCACCCAATGTTTCTATTTGGTCACCCATTTCAGAAATGAACAGGCTGATTGTTGCTTAACTTTGAGCATGGCTATAATACTTGCTATTTATTAAGCTTTGCTAAGTCTGACATACATTTGGCTATAATACCCAATGTTTCTATTTGGTCACCCATTTCAGAACTGAACAGGCTGATTGTTGCTTAACTTCAAGCATGACTATAATAGTTGCTATTTATTAAGCTTTGCTAAGTCTGACATACATTTGGCTATAATACCAATGTTTCTATTTGGTCACCCATTTCAGAACTGAACAGGCTGATTGTTGCTTAACTTCAAGCATGACTATAATAGTTCTATTTATTAAGCTTTGCTAAGTCTGACATACATTTGGCTATAATACCAATTTTTCTATTTGGTCACCCATTCAGAAATGAACAGGCTGATTGTTGCTTAACTTCAAGCATGACTATAATAGTTTCTATTTATTAAGCTTTACTAAGTCTGACATACATTTGGCTATAATACCCAATGTTTCTATTTGGTCACCCATTTCAGAACTGAACAGGCTGATTGTTGCTTAACTTCAAGCATGACTATAAATGTTGCTATTTATTAAGCTTTTCTAAGTCTGACATACATTTGGCTATAATACCCAATGTTTCTATTTGGTCACCCATTTCAGAAATGAACAGGCTGATTGTTGCTTAACTTTGAGCATGGCTATAATCATCATCATCAGGTCATGACTATCTCTCTCCAACCATCCCTATTGGTCATCATCCCCAGGAGGTCTTCCATGTAGCATTCAGAATCCATGCAGTCTGACACATATTTGCCTACACTACCCAATTTTTCTATTTGGTCACCCATTTCAGAAATGAACAGACTGTTGCTTAACTTTGAAAATGGCAATAATAGTTGTTATTTAAGTTTTTCTTACTCTGACACACATTTGTCTATATTACCTGATGTTTATATGTATGTGGTCACCCATCTCAGAACTGAACAAGCCGATTGTTGCTTAACTTTGAACATTGCTATAATAATTGTTATTTATTAAGCTTTGCTTAGTCTGATAGACATTCTCATTCCCAGTGCTGTCCTCACTGAGCACCCTTATTATTGCGGCCTTGTAAACCATTTATAGTGAGGTTGATACTCACTGAGTGTCTTGAAATACAAGTGACCCTGTACCTATGTTTAGAAGATAGCTATTGAAAGCATCTAACATTGAATAATAGTCAGCAAGATAGTTTTTGGAGACCATTAATATACTAGGTTTGTCCTTACTGAGCGCCCTTATGATTGTGACCTTGTGCCAATCAAAGCAGGGCTTATTTCAGAATTTGTATTCTATCAGCCTTAACCCACGTCCATTCTTATTCCCCAGGCTGTAGATGTTGATTCTCTCGTTATATTTACCGTAATCGCCCTTCAGATCAAGTAATTGAAGTCCCCCCCTTTCTACGTTTGCATTGCAAACATCGTTCTGCAGATCTTCATCATCAAAGGTGTATTACGGTGTAAACCGAGAAGACAAAACAAAGATCCTCGTTTCAGCCCACATGCTAAATTACCCAGTATTGACTCAAAGACTCTAAATTGTGTGTGAGGGCCTTAGAAATTGAAAGAAAGAAAGAAAAGTGCCCAGGAGATTAGTCTCTCAGAGCAGTGCTAGTATTTCAATTGGGCACTCTTTACTTGTATTTAACTGACCCCCCATGGCCACAAGAGCAGGATGTGGCACAAGGTCAATTTTTAAGAAGAACAAAGTTATTTGTCTGTGTTTTTGAGATGAAGCTTCATGTGAATAATTTTGATATTCTTATCTTTTTGTTGTTCTCATCTTTATTGTAGTTTGTATAAACACAACATTTCTGTCACTGTGTCCTCCTTAAATTAGACCTGAGGAAGGCTGGAGGATACAACAGCCAAAACGTTTATACATACCACAATAAAGGTGAGGACAACAGTCAGGACAAATTATTCCGAGTGAAGCAGGTTTAAATTCACAATTTTCCTTCTCCTAGACTGGTTGCTTTATCAAGTATAAAGAACCTGTAGAATAATCATACTAGTTCCAATTACCGTCGAATTGGTAAGACAAGGCAGCAAGCAATCGTAACTTAATACAAAACTGTTTTACTGTTACAACTAAGTCCAATTACCGTCGAATTGCAAGCAGTTATGATTCTGGTATGCTGTAAAGACCACTGCAAAGTGGCAGGATATTTATGGAGCCTCAGAGAATCATACAAACCAAGCAGCCAATCAGGACTCAGGAATGGAATCCCCAAATGCATGAGTGGACTATTCTGAATTCCCATAAGTACCAGTTGTCTTGACCAGTTGCTGTTGTTCAAACCAATAGTAGACTGACTGACTGACTTCAATAACCTAGTCTACCCTACTATTTACACAAAGCTCTAAATTGTTGTATTGTTATTTTGTGCCTCTTTGGATTTTATTATGTATATATTCACCTACGTTGAAAGTTTTCTCTGAAGCCTTCTAACATATCATAAGAACCGGTTTTGGCCACTAAAGCCAAAAGCACGCATACATTCTCAGAAATCCACTAAGTTGGACTAGACAGTGGTGTTTCTGTTCATTAATATGGTGGGGGGGGGGACTTGCCCTCACTTTTAGGATCATACCCATGTATGTACGTAGCCCTATATAGACCCTACCTCCAAATTGTGTGTGACGGCCGTCGAAATTGAAAGAGAAGAGAAATATTTTCTGTGAAGAATAATCAAACTAAGTTGCAATTACCGTCGAATTGGTAAGACACGGCAACAAGCGGATGTAACTCAATACTTGTTACAATTCTACTGCAGAATGACAGGGTATTTATAAAACTCCACAATATCATAGAAACCAAGCAGCCAATCAGAACTCAAGGAATAGAATCACCCAAATGCATGAACGGATCATTCTTGATTTCTATAAATACCAACTGTCTTGGACACTGCTTCTGTTGTGCTTAGCTAGTTGCTGTTATTCAAACCAACAGTAGACTAACTGACTTCAATATTCTGTAATCAGTCTCTAAGAGCAGTACTAGTATCTCGATTGGGTGCTCTTTTCTTATATTTACCTGACCCCTCTTGGCCACAACAGCAGGGTGTGGCACAGGGTCAGTTTTTAAGCAGAGTAAAGCTGTTATTTTATCTGGAAAATGTTTACAAGGTAAACAGCATAAGTTGGAAAAATATGAAGACCTACGTGAACAATGCGTCAGAAACGGATGGACAACAATGTATTTCCTATCTAAGTCGGATGCCGGGGATTTATTACCAACTCAACCTTGGCATTTTTGTCTAAACTTGGACTTTCTCCACCAGACAAGAGGAAATACTTAAAAAAGATCCAGGATAAAGCTCTAACCGCATCAGCGTGGATATGGAAAACCTACATTGTGACATCAAACTGACAAAGTCTGGTGGTATCGTGAGATACTGCTGGGGCACTCTGGGTTAGTTGTAATGATGCTTCGGCCCCGAAACCATGCCTGAATCCAGGGTCATCATCTGATGAAGGCTTTGTTGGTTGCAATGCTACTGTGTAAATAGTAATTGTGTGAAGATTATAGCCAGAAATCAATAATGTTAGAAACACTTCAGTTTGGGGAAAATTCCTGTTTCATTTCCAGTAACGAGTTTGTACGAAAGATTAACAAAGATTAAAGTGAAACTCCCTCGTGTACTGATTAGCTAAAATTACCAAGTTGTAATAATGCCATATCTAATTGGGCTATGTTCTAAAAATGGTACATTGTAAGTTTACGTGTTTTCCATTGCTGTGCTAGGCCAAGCTAAGTTCAGTCAATAACTAGTAGACATCTTACAATCAACCCATACTGAAAGTATCATCCAGACAATGAGGAAGTCTATCCCTTTTTCACTAGCTCTAGACCAAGGAGATAGCTTTTTTAGCATCTGAAGCAGAGCGACACACTTACCATCAGCTCAACACTTTACTGCAAAGATCCCTGTGCTACTCATATGCTGAGTTGGCGAGGGCCGGTATTGAACTAGAAATCTTGTGGTTCCCAGGTAGATACTCTACCAACAGCTAAACCAGCCCTTGCATATATATATATAATGATAATAATAATATAATATGTACTAGCAGGACCCTCGGATAGACAATAGCATGTGTTGAAGTGAGTTAGCATACTGTTGGTTTGAGCAACAATCTAAGCACAACTGAACCAGTGTCAAGACAACTGGTACTTCTGAGAATTCAGAATAGTCCACTCATGTATTTGGATGATTCCATTCCTTGAGTCCTGATTGGCTGCTTATTTTCTATGATATTCTGAGGCTTTATAAATAACCTGCCATTTTGCAGTAGTCTTTGCAGCAAAACAGTTTTGTATTAAGTTATGACTGCCTTGTCTTACCAATTCAACGGTAACTAGTATGATTATTCTACAGAATGATAATTTAGTTATTACAACATTTGATATGTTTACTTAAGAGCTATTGCTAAATAGTTCAATATGTAAAATGCATAATAATCTTGATTAGCATTATTGCTTCCACATGCTCAACCCCTCTCTTTATCTTTCCCCTACTTTCTTTCTTTCTTTCTTTCTTTCTTTCTTATTATACTTTTTTGTATATCATGCATCATTTCTTCCCTTTCTTTCTTTCTTTATGATAAAAATGGAATGGTCCATTATTTAGCTGGAGTGACAATACTCATGAATAAAACTTTGGTATTAAGTAACCTAACAAAGATTTATATAATGTAAAACCAACCAACCAACGAACAAATTTATAAGTTCAAATCCTGGACAAGGCTGTTTGCATTTCACAATGGGAAAGGTATGAATCCAATTACTTACCCTCCAATATAGGTAAATAGCATGGGAGACTGGGCTGTTTAACCTTGGTATGGTAACCGGTCTTAGAGAAGAAAAACTCTGAATTAAAACCTGTTAGACCCCACTAAAAAGCTGACCTTGTGTCATATCCTGCCCACATTATAGAGGGGTTGGGTAAATACATGCATACATATATATATATACATATGTTGAATTAAACAAAAGACATCTCCTGCCAACTTTTTAATATTTGGGTGGAATTTGTGGATTAGTCCACCAAAGTTCATGTCTTGCAGTACTTTCGGCACTTGAAAGTGCCCTCATCAGGGTTGATGTGTTCCAGTTCTTCAAATTATATTAATGGGTGTGGAGGCTGAATTCCACCCAAATATTAAAAAGTTGGCCAGAAAACTTTAAAAAATCACAAATAAAATTTCTAAACAGGAGATGTGTCTTTTGTTTAATTCAACATGCATAAATGAAAAAATGCTGCCCAAATACACACACACACATATATAATATAATATTATATATATATATATATATATATATATATATATTCAGTTCTTTGTCTTATTTGTTTGGGGAATTTAGTTAACGTCTTTGGTAGGTTGGTTGTTCTGTTCATGATAATGTTAACTTTGCCAGTTCAGAAGAAAAATAAGGTCATTGTTGATAACAGCGAAATATTGGAGACAGAATATTGAAATGTAGACAGCTGTTATTGTTGCTTCATTATCAGAAATGAATGGCAAAAAGATTAGCCTAATTAATGACCATTGTTTTTGAAAGGAAGAAAATTCCTATTTATGAGAATGTTGGCAATGAACATTAGCAATTGGTGATATTAAGAAGATTCTCTAACCAAGGATAAATACTTTTCAACATAACCACTTTCAACATATTCTCTACTAGAATAGTGTAATTACAGTTCTAATAAGCTAAGTGTACAGAATATGAAAAACAGAGGGCCAGTTTAGCTCAGTCGGCAGAGCCTCGGAATAGTAACCTCAAGGTTCCGGGTTCAGTACCGGTCCTCGCCAACTCAGCGTATGAGTAGCACAGGGATC